>CM076576.1:303058046-303278679 GCA_034641835.2 Pinus albicaulis | reverse complement strand
TTATATGCTTAGAGAGAGATTAGTATAATTGGCTGTTTGTTGCTAGTTACCTTTTGTACTAGAGAGATCGGTCTTGTCCGCAAGACGGATTAATCTACACAACAGGAAGAGGAGATATACATGAAGAAACCTAAAGGCTTTATGGTGAAGGGTAAGAAAGAATTGGTATGCAGGTTAAAAAAGTCTTTGTATGGGTTAAAACAATCACCAAGGATGTGGTATCAAAAATTTGATACCTATATACGGGGACTTGGCTTCACCTGAAGCAAAGAGGATCATTGTGTATATTTTAAATTAATTGGTGACCGTGTTATTTATTTGGTCTTGTATGTGGATGATATGTTGCTGATTGGAAATGAAAAAGAAATGATCTAGGATTTGAAGACATAATTGTTCTCGAAATTCGACATGAAGGATCTTGGTGTTGCAAACTATATTTTGGGCATGGAAATTAAGAGAGATCAGGAAAAGAGGAAGCTCTGGTTAAACCAGAGGAAGTATGTCGAGACAATATTGCAGAGGTTCAATATGCACAATAGTAAACCGATGAAGGTTCCTATTCCTATAGGTGTAAATATATCTATTGAACAGTGTCCCAAGACACAAGAAGAAGAGGAGGATATGTCCCATGTTCCATATACAAGTGCAGTGGGTAGGCTGATGTATGCAATGGTTTGTACTAGACTAGACCTTGCACATGGACTGGGATTATTGAGAAGGTTTATGTCAAAACCAGGGAAGGAGCATTGGACAACAGTGAAGCAGGTTTCTAGATATTTGCGTGGTACTAGTGATTATGGTTTATGGTAGCAGGGAAGACTAGGATTGGATAGATTTTTGGACATCCATGGTTTTGTTGATGCAGACTGGGCTGGAGATATAGACCAAATAATATCTACAAGTGGGTATTTGTTTAGCCTATTTGGAGGTGCAGTCATTTGAATGAGTAAAATACAGTTTGTAGTGGCTCTTTCAACTACAGAGGTAGAATACATGGTAGCCACTCATGCAAGAAAGGAAGCAGTTTGGTTGTAGAGATTGTGTTCAAGTATGGGGTTGGTGCAGCGAGCTATAAGGATAGAATGTGATAGCCAAAGTACAATTTTCTTGTCTAAGAACCCTACTTATCATTCAAATACAAAGCACATTGATGTTCAATATCACTTTGTGAGAGATATGGTTGAGGATAAAAGGGTATTGCTGGTAAAGGTGGACACTTTGAAGAATGTTGTAGATGCATTGATGAATTCTATGAGCACTTAGAGTTCTCTTGGTGTAGAGAAACAATGGGTGTTGCAGAGTTGGACTAATGACTAAGCTCTCTTGTGGCCCCCTGCGGAAAGAAAACAACAAGTGAGAAAAATTTGGGTATGCATTATATTATTTCCACGATTAGTTGCACGTACAACAGGGGGGTCATAGGGGGGCGACAACCCCCCTTATTTAGGGTCTGGGGCAGCGTCCCTGGAAAAATGTTTTGGACCCTATTTTTTGGTGGGAAGACCCGCCCATGATTTTGTGCATGGGTTTGCACATGGTTTTGGGGAATGATGGTTTTCGGCCCTGGTATTTTGTAGATTTTCTCAAGGGAACTACGGTTATGTTCTAATCTAGGGTTAATGGATTGGGGTTTATGAATGCTTCGCCATGTATATATGTGTTGTAACACTAAAAGGAATATAATGAAAAATCAAGCTGGTAGTATTGATTTGGGATCAAGGGGAAAATCTCTGTGTGTATATGTTTTATGTTTTATTCTCTCTCTGTTGTTTATTTTCTATTTTTAAGATTCGTTTGCAAATAATTTCTATATAGGGTTAAAACCTACAATAAGATTAAAAAAAAAAGTTACCCAGAACCATCAAGAAACTCAACCAACCTTGTTCAAAAGGAAATTAATGCACCTGACCTCACAAATCGAAGAGATAAATACAAATTGGTTCATATTTTGGAGAAGTTAAAGCATCAATTTATAGTAGTGGAGGTGGCTTTTAGGGAGGGATGACATACCCAAAATCATGGAGCTAAACCATAAAATTTAAAGTTTGATTTTTCATTTTTTTTTTTTGAGCCAACATAAATCATACATTGGAGCTCACATGATTCACCAAAATTTAAATAAATTTCTTAATAAAAATCCTTGGTAAACCCTCCTTTGCAAACCAAATTAGGCTAGGATAGACTATAGTTGGATGGAAGATAAGCCCATCATGATCTAAACAAATTGTCTTGAGTTTAAATTTTATTAATTAACCAATCAACATGCTTCCCTTATCCTTTCACTTTTGGGGATCTTGGCCAAATTTCAGGGCACAAACTTGAATTAGGCATATCCCCTCAACCGAGAGGATTTATGGAGCGTGCCACCTATCATTGGAATCAACACGATGAGGACAAAATGATGGCAATAGATATGGGAGAAAATTCACTAGTCTTCTTCCTCAAATTATTCAAAAGGTGCATGCCATTATGACCCCATTGTACTTACAAGTATTCTTGACTAATCAACCTTCCAATATATGCAATTTAAAGACAAATATTAAGAGTGTTCAAATACCAACGTTGGCATCAATGGCAACACCGTTCAGCATCTAGTCCTCATTCAGAAGAAGGATGGACATTTCAGGTTATGTATTTACAATTGAGGATTGAATAAGATTTTAAAAAAATTCCTATTCCCTTTAGAGATGGAATGTTGGATGAACTACATGGATCCAAGTATTTTTTTAAATTGGATTTGAGATCAAGATACTACCAAATCAAGGTAAGATTGGAAGATATGAAAAATATTGCCTTTTGAACTCATGAATAAAAATAAAAATTCAAGGTTATGCCATTTGGGTTACATAACACCCCAAAAACCTCCCAAGAATCCATGAATCAATTTTTCCATTCGTACTTAAGGAAAGTTGTGATAGTTTTTTTCAATGACATATTGATATATAGTAAAACATGGGGTGAAAATCTCAAGCACCTAGAGCAAGTTCTTTCTCTTCTAGAAAAGAACCAATTCTACCCGAAGATGTTGGAATGCACCTTCATAAAGGAATAAGTGGAGTATTTTGGACATGTGATATCATAGGAAGGAGTGAAGGTAGATCCCAACAATATTATAGCTATCAGACAATGGCCCATCCCAACTAAAATTTCTAAATTAAGAGGATTTATGGGTTTAACGGGATATTATTGAATGTTTATTAGCAATTATTTTCATATAACCACACCCATAACAAAAATTTTAAAGAAGAATTAATTCCAATGGGATGATGAGGTAGAAAAGTGTTTTGAAACCTTAAAGGAATATATGTCCACTACACCTGTATTATCAACTCCAAACTTTTCAAAACCTTTTGTAATCGAATGTGACACCTCAAGTTTTGGAAAGTGTTAATGAAATATGCACATCCAATAACATTTGAAAGCATGAATATTAATAAAAGAGAATGTCTAAAATCTACATATGACAAGGAAATGTTGAGAAATCGGGTTGAATGTACATTAGGATATATTTTCTTCTTTGATAATTACTTGTGAATATTATTGGATTTTTATTAATTTTTATTATATTCTATACATCAAACAATTAACAAAAGTTAAAAAAATATATATCACAAAGAATATAAGATATAGGCTCCAAGCCAAGGTGAAAACCCTATTACTCTCCTGTATTCTACAATATGACTAGATGACTATGGATTTTCTACAGTCTGCTGAAAATAACATTCCCTGAATGCCATTTATTTTCAGAAATCTCACTGCCTTCATTATTTTCATTTAACCTACCCATTATCTCTCACTTTACCTATTCATATTAGTCTTGTGCTCTGAAAACCCTTTTCTACCCCTAATCCCCTCATTCCTAGCCTTTTCCCCTTCTTAAAATCTCCTTCCCTATGCTAAAAACCCCATTTTTCATTCCCCTTCATTAATGCCCCTCTATCCATTCAAAACAATGTAAAAACCCTTACTTACATTGTTTTGACATAAATTTTTATTCGGGACCCACTCTTTTAAATAAACCTTGTTTATTTAAAACACCCGACTCCCTTTATATTTTGAACCCCCGCTTTAAAAAAACCTTTACCCCCCCCCCCGCTCTCAGATGAAACTGGCCCCCACCTTTATATTTTTAAGCAGCTTCGTTTTAATATACCCCGGGCCCCGCATTATATAAACCATGTGTTATAATAAACCCCCTGCTTCGTTATGCCCCGGGCCCCACATAATGTTTTAAAATCCGCGATTAATCAAAACCCGACCACTGTCGGATCTTCGCCCCTCGATCCAATGACCATCGCGCCCTATTGTAAATCTAAAGGCCCGAGGTTTAAAACCTTTGGGGCTTGCAAAATGGGCGGTTTTCGCGCCCATCCTTTCCTCCACGCATCACTCCCTCCATATTATCTCATCCGCGTGACGTAAACTGCCAAACCATCTATGCACCGTGTGAAAACCACTAAATTGTCCTCCCCGCCTAAAATAAAATCGCTGACCCCATTCAAACATGTCGAAATCCTGTGTCTCTGCGATAAGCCCCGAGCCACCATGAAACCCCTGCAACGTCCCTGAAGACCCTAAAAGCCACAACTAAATGCAAAAACCAAACGCTACCATTGTCTGGACTCTATCCACAGCTCAGGTTTTTATTAATAAAATTGTTTTTTAGTTTTTTCAGGTGCTATACATGTCGAGAAAGGTGATAAATTTTCATTCCTAAGTCCAAATTTTTTTTAAATAGGTTCTCTCAGTGATGATCCAGAATGCCTTATTCATCAAAGGATCAAGAGCGCGAGATTAAATCAGAGGAAGCAATGGATCATGATCAATAAGGATCATGCAATTATGCCAGAGGCAGCAATTTTTCTTCAAAGGGAACAGTAAGGAAAAGAGCGAGTTCATAGTGATTACGCAGGCAAAGATAAAGACAGGTAAAAAACACAGTTGGAGAACAGTGACAGCGAAAAGTTTCACCGTGACAGTAAAAGGTTAAAGAAATAAAAATATTATTCAAAGGCTAAAGACAGGGATAGAGGACGGAGTTAAGACAAAATACATATAAGAGAGGCTAAGAAAGAGGTTATAGTAACCCAAGGCAATCAAAGAGAGATAAGAGATAAAAAAAAACAGATAAAAGAATACAGATAAAGACAGTTTGAAGGTTTAAAGAGGGATCAGAAACAAATCAACAAATAAAAGGCAAAGCCAGGTGTCAAGGCCATTCAACATTTAACTCTTCCCAATTAGATTGGCCACCTACAGCCTAATTTTGTTAAAGGGACCTACAGTTAATGTTACAGTCAAAGATATCTTAACAGCTACTCAGAAGTTATTGTAAAAGTTAATGTTAAAAGAAAAAAGTCAAAAATATCTTAAAGTTAGCTCAACAATTAAGTCGAAAGTTATTATTACAATGATTCAGTCAGAGATACTTTGCCTTGGGCCTTGCATGGTATCAAAGGTCAAGATTACATTTACTCTGTAATAAGTGCAGTTTGAAACCCTAGAGTAGGATCACCTCCTCATATACAGATAAATACTTCATGTATTGTTCATTATTATTGTTGGTTGCTAGGCTGGATTTCGATCAGACTCTGAGTTGCAAATATTATTGCACTGGAGCATTGTAACTGTTATGGACATCAGTAATACAAGCATGTTCACAGGATTCTTGAGCTATGTTAATGGTGATGTTACCCCTCTTTGTCAATGTTTCTCTTTTTTTTCCATATTGTACATCATTTCTCTGATAATAGAACAGAAATTTTAGATTGAGATATGTTGTTCTGGCACCTTAACTTTGTCTATTACTTTTATCTTAATGTTTTCTTCTACAAAGTCTAATTAAATAATTAAGGGGTGTCATGCTCTTTAGTTTCACTTAGCTTGTTGCCTTGAGGTTTACTTAGTAGAGTTTAGCTAAATAATTCAGGGGTGTCTTGCTCTTTGGTTTCTCTTAAACTGTTATCTTAAAGGCCTTCTTTGAAGTTTAGTTAAAGAATTCAGGGACGTCCCACTATTTAATTTTACTAAACTTTTATCTTGAATGTTTTCTCTATCTGAAAGTAATAAATAAAGAATTCAAGGGTGTCCCACTCTTTAGTATTACTGGATTGTTTTCTTAAGGTTTTCTTAGTAAATATTAGCTAAAAAATTCACGGGTTTCCTAATCTTTAGTTCCTCTTGAAACTGTTACCTTAAAGGCTCTTCTTGTTAGAAGTATAGTTAAAGGATTCTTCATTTCCCTTTAGTTTTACTAAATCCACAACTTGTTGTCATTTCATATTTCATCTAATCTAAAAAGATCCATATGATATAGTTAGCTTGCCCTATGAAATACCTTGAAGAGTGTATGTAAAATTAGAACCTCTTATGACTTTGTATCCCAATGGATTAAGCTTCCTGCATTCTATCTATTCAACTAAAACAATCAACCAAACAATCAGTCAAAACAAAACAAATAACCCCAAAGCTTCATAACTAGCCTAAAATCAGAAAACATAAGTATAAAGATAAATAATTTAATCATAAACATAGAGAGGGCCCTCTCTGAGCCCAGGAAGGCTAGGTCCTTGGACTCCAAATTGGTTTGATGTGGTTCCCTGTTACTTGTTCTTGCCAATCTTGCAAATTACGGGATACCAACATAATGGCGACTATACTGCGGACATACTGAGTTATTAAAAATCTTAAAATTTACTCATGAACTCAAAAAGCCCCAGTCAAATTTAGATGACTCAAATATTCGCCAAGACTGGTATCTGTTTGCTTATGGTGGAATGGCTTGACCTCGAATATTTTAAATCATCCACAGTGACTCCATAGGAATATTTATTTCTTTTTGACTCCACTGGTTTTCTATAGACTTCACTGGGGAATTATTGAGAAATCCTCATATCATCAAACCTCAAATAGAACCCAGTCAAAATAATTTGTGAATAAAGTATTTCTTTCACAGATTGGTTTGTTTTTCAAATTATTATAAAACTATCAACCTCTCTGAAACTTGGGTCCAATTTTTGGCTTCTAGAAGAATCTATACCAGATCCCATATTGACCCAAACCCTCCTGTAATGGTTGACAATCCAGAGCACATCTTAAGGAAATCTCCTAGATCTAAAAGTCCATTGTTAGCATACCTATTCACAAGGCAAGTTCCCTACCTGAAAACCTTAAAAACTTGCAAGATATCCTATCTAGCTCACCCTTGGAACAAATCTTGTCCATGACTAAATCCCAGAATTGGATAACCCAGATAGTTTTAGACCCATCCATATTACAGTAGAATCCTGTTGTACTAACCTCTACCCCCACTCATACACCCACTGTTCACCTTCCTCCATTCAACCCTCCACTTGTTAACCCCCCTTTGTTTCCTCAACCACCAGCCATGGCAACCTGGTATGCCCCATTAGTCCTACCATTTATTTTAGTAGTTCTACCACAAGACTATCAATCCAAAATCCCCTTATTTGATGCAATTAGTGCTACAACTTCTCAACAACATGTGGATATAATGGATGACTATTTTGACAGACAAGAAATAGATGATGAAACTGTTAAAATAAGAATGTTTGCTCAAAGCTTAGAGGGAGAGGCAAGAAAATGGTTTAAAGGCCTAACCCCTAATAGTATACATGACCTCCCTTCTTTTCACCAACTGTTCCTAAATAAATGGGAAGTCAAGAAAAATCATCTCCAAGTCTTATCGGAATATGAAAACATCAAAAGGAACGTTGGAGAAGGTGTCCAAGATTACTGCACTAGGTTCAATAGTGTATACAATTCCCTCCCTCCTCACATGAAACCTCAAAAAGGTCTAGCCCTAATGAAATTTCCATATGGCTTTGATCTAGAGATGGCTTACCAACTAAGATAAAGATACCCTCTTATGTCAGAAAACATGCAGAGGCGTGCATTAAGTCTATAGGAAAATCTGATTTCCAAGAGGGCTAGAATGAAAAATGAAAAAAGAGTCACATATAGGGAAGAAACTGTAGCCTCTACATCTGATACTAAGATTGATAACCTTGTTAGAACCATGGAGAGGATGATGGAAAGAATAAACATAAATGAGAGAGCTTTTTATAGAGAAAACCAAACAGCTCCTCAGAATAGAAAGCCAGAAACCCTTTAAACAGAAGTTGTGCAAAACAAACCATGTTCAAATGCCACTGGTTGAGAAAGAAATAAATAAAATGTATGATGCTGGGATAATAGTCCCACTTAGATACTCAAAATGGTTTTCAAATCTTGTATTAGTGAGGAAGAAGACAGGGGAAATTAGGCTCGGCATAGACTTCAAAAATTTAAACAAAGAATCCCTAAAAGACAACTACACTTTACCAAAGATGGATCACATATTACAAAGGGTAGTAGGCTCCAAAAGGATATCTTTGCTTGATGGATTTTCAGGGTACAATCAAGTGCTGGTACATCCAGATGATCAACATAAGACAACTTTCACTACACCTTGGGGCACCTTCATGTATGTTAAAATTCTTTTTGGTTTAATGAATGTTGGAGCTACTTTTCAAAGAGCAATGGATATTGCTTTCTCAGAAGAACTATGTTTCTTCATTGTGATATATCTTGATGACATCACGATCTATTCAAAAACTGATGAAGAACATCTAGCTCACTTAAGAATGATCTTTGAAAAGTGCAGAAACTATGGTTTGTCTTTAAATCCAAAGAAAACCTTGTTTGGCCTTCAATAAGGGAAGCTTCTAGGCCACATCATATCTGAAAAAGGTATCAAAATCGACCCAAAAAGGATTGAGGGATTATTACAAATAAATCATTCGAGAAACATCAAAGAGCTACAATATTTCATTGGAAAGATAAATTTCTTAAGAAGGTTCATACCAAACCTTGCAGAACTCCTGAGGAACATCACTAACATGTTGAAAAAGGAATCAGGAGTCAAATGGACCAAAGCAGAAAAGCAATATTTTGACTAGGTGAAATAGGCACTTACACAAGCACCAGTTCTAATCAGCCTTGACTTCACCAAAGATTTCTTCATTTCTCCTTTGCATCTGAACACACAATTGTTGTTGTCTTACTGCAGAAAAATACATAAGGGAAGGAGTAGCCCATAGCATTCTTAATCCAAGCATTGAGATATTCACCTTTGAAATATAATATAATGGAAAATCAGGCTTTTTCTTTAATCAAAGCACTAAAGGATTTCAGAGTATACATCCTGCATTCACACATCATTGCATTTGTGCCTCATATAGTGATTAAATACATACTTACA
Source organism: Pinus albicaulis (assembly GCA_034641835.2). Classification (NCBI taxonomy): domain Eukaryota; kingdom Viridiplantae; phylum Streptophyta; class Pinopsida; order Pinales; family Pinaceae; genus Pinus; species Pinus albicaulis. The sequence continues at coordinate 303,269,417 of CM076576.1, read as the reverse complement.
CAAGATCCTGATGGAAAAAGAGGTAAGTGGATTGTTGTCATCTTGGAATATGACCTGGAAATCAAGCCCACCAAGCTAATCAAAGGACAAGGATTGGCTAAACTAATGGCTGAAACAAATTTTCAAGCACTAGACATCAATATGATTTACTCATTGGATGAACAAGAGGAGATGGCGACTCCACCTATTGAGGAAGAATTCCTAAAATCTCTCTAATATGCTGATATAGTGTATGTGCTTTTTAATTTAAATGCTCCTTCTGGTTTTTCCAAAACAAAGGCCATATTCTTCAAGTTAAAGGCTATAAATTTCTACATTCTGAAAAATATTTTCTATTTGAAAAATTTTGGTGGTGTATTTCTTAAATGTTTTCCTGAAGAAGACGTAGATAGGATTATGCATGAATATCATGAAGGATAATGTGGAGGTCACCTCTATTGGAAAAGCATTGTTAATAAAATCCTTAGGGCTGGTTTTGATTGGCCTACCCTCTTTAAAGACATCCATAAAATGGTAATTTCCTGTCATAAATGCCAAATATTTGAGGGAAAAATAAATTTGTTGCCCTTTCCATTACATCCAATTTCTGTTGAAGCTCCTTTTCAACAATGGGGTCTATATTTCATTGGATAAATCCACCCTTCCTCCTCTTCCCAGCATAAATGGATCATTACTACAACTGACTATTTCACTAAGTGGATAGAAGTCATCCCCTCCAGTACTACCAGAGACTCAGTAATTATCATATTTCTTGAAAACAATATCCTATCTAGATTTGGTTGTCCTAGGAAGATCATTACTGACAATGCTGCTACCTTTAAATCCAAGAAAATGGTGCATTTTTTCCATAGATATAACATCAGTTTGGGACATTCTTCAGCTTATTACCCTCAAGGTAACGAACTGGCTGAATCCTCAAACATGAGTTTGGTGAACATCATTAAAATTTTGTTGGAGGAAAACAAGAAATCATGGCACAACAAATTGGTACATGCACTATGGGCAGATAGGCTAACAAATAAAAAAATCAATTGATACGTCTCCCTATCAGCTAGTCTATGGAACAGATGCAGCCTTCCCAAAAACCTTGGGAGTGCCAGTAACGAATCTCATTCAGGAGATGCAGTCTGAAGAGAATGATATACAAAGAATAATAAACCAAACTATTCAACTGCAGCAAACCGGAGAGGGAGTGTACAACATAACACAGTTTTTGAAAGAAAACATCAAGAAATTCTTTGACAAAAGGACCAACGAAAATGATTTTAACATTGGAGACAAAGTGCTGAATTGGGAGTCAAGAAGAGAGGAAAAAGGAAAGCATGGAAAGTTTGATAACTTGTGGAAAGGTCCATACACCATTCATTCTGCAAGAGGTAACAATGCATTTTTCTTACAAGAAATGGATGGAACAGAGTTGTTTGGAGGTCATCTCAATGGCAGGATGCTCAAGCATTATTTCAGTTAAAGAATCTCAGTTTATGTTCTCTTCATTGTATATAGCATTTCTTAAACAAAAATCTCAGAAAAATTAATACAAAAAAGAAAAGGAACAAAGAAAAGAAGAAAAGAAGGCAGATAAAAAGAAAAGGTAAACCCCGTACCAAAAAAAAAAAATCTGAAAGTGTGCAAGTCAAAATGCCACTACTTTTGAAAGGGTCTTGTTCAATCATATAGCCTAAACATGATAGTACAAATTTTGAATCTTTGTTGATAAGTCAAAAAATGAAGATTTTCCAAACTGTTTAAACTTAGCTTATCAGTAGATAGGTAGAAAAAGGCACTGGTTCCAAAGTCTAAATTTGAACCAATAAGAAAAATGAGGTATAAGTGATAAATGAAAAATTCAAAACCAAACCCTTCAGTTTAGTTTATTTTTTTGCAAAAATAATATTGTGTGCAACTTGTCCAAAATGCCACAATTCATGATGATCAAACTGCCTAATCTTGATTCATTCATTCTTTAAATTTCATGCTGATAGATAATGAATAAAAATTTGTCAAACTATTTAATCTTGATAGATAAGAAGTTAGGTAGAGAATAAAATAGCTCATCAATCTAATCTGAGCCTTTGGAAGTTATAAGGGTAGAAATAGAAAGTTTTCTCTCAAAAGAAAAATGATGTCAGAGTTTGCAAATCTAAATGCACCCAAGGAATGAAGAAAAAATGTTAGAATAGAATAATGGGTAGGCAGAAATCATTTTGCAGGAAGCATGGTTTTCAATTTTTGAAGGCCACAGTCATAAGAATTGAAGCAGATCAACAATTATAGGATGAAAATCATCCAAATACAAACAGACCACTAATCTACGAAATCCAGAGATTTGAGGTTCTTAACACCTCCTAAAGGAGTTTACCTCCCTAGCTAGAGCCATTGTTAGTCTCCTGTATTCTACAGTATGGCTAGATGATTATGGATTTTCTATAGTCTATTGAAAATAACATTCCCTGACTATCATTTATTTTCAGAAATCTCACTGTCTTCATTATTTTCATTTAACCTACCCATTATCTCTCACTTTACCTATTCATATTACTCTCATGCTTTGAAAACCCTTTTCTACCCCTAATCCCCTCATTCCTAGCCTTTTCCCCTTCTTAAAATCTCCTTCCCTATGCTAAAAACCCCATATTTCCCTCCCCTTCATTCATGCCCCTCTGTTCGTTCAAAACAATGTACAAACCCTTTTTTACATTGTTTTGACATAAATTTTTATTTAGGACCCACTCTTTTAAATAAACCTTGTTTATTTAAAACACTCGACTCCATTTATATTTTGAACCTCCACTTTAAAAAAACCTTTACACCCCCACTCTCAGATGACCCTGGCCCCCACCTTTACATTTTCAAGCACCTATGTTTTAATATACCTCGGGTCCTACATTATATAAACCCCACGTTATAATAAACCCCCTGCTTAGTTATGACCCAAGCCCCACATCATGTTTTAAAATCCGCGATCAATTGAAACCCGACCACCATCAGATCTTCGCCCCCCGATCCAATGGCCATCGCATCCTATCACAAATATAAAGGCGCGAGGTTTAAAACCTTTGGGGCTTGCGAAATGGGCGGTTCTCGCACCCTTCCTTTCCTCCACACATCACTCCCTCCATATTATCGCATCCGCGTGACATAAACTTCCAAACCATCTATGCACCATGCGAAAACCACTAAACCATCCTCCCCGCCTAAAATAAAATTTTCGGCCCCGTTCAAACATGCTGAAACCCTGTGTCTCTGCGATAAGCCCCAAGCCACCATGAAACCCCTGCAACGTTCCTAAAGACCCTAAAAGCCACAACTAAACATAGAAACCAAAAGCTACCATTGTCTAGACTCTGTTCACAACTCATGTTTTTATTAATAAAATTGTTTTTTAGTTTTTGCAGGTGCTGTACATGTCGATAAAGGCGATAAATTTTCATTCCTAAGTCCAAAAATTGTTTAAATAGGTTCTCTGGGTGACGATCCAGAATTCCTTATTCATCAAAGGATTAGGAGCACAAGATTAAATCAGAGGAAGCAATGGATCATGATCAATAAGGATCATGCAATTACCCCAGAGGCGGAAAGTTATCTTCAAAGGGAAAAGTAAGGAAAAGAGCGAGTTCACAGTGATTGCGCAGACAAAGATAAAGACAAGTAAAAAACATAGTTGGAGAATAGTGACAGTCAAAAGCTTCACTGTGACAGTAAAAGGTTAAAGAAATAAAAATATTAGTCAAAGGCTAAAGACAGGGTTAGAGGACGAAGTTAAGACAAAAGACAGATAAGAGAGGCTAAGGAAGAGGTTATAGTAACCTGAGGCAGTCAAAGAGAGATCGGAGATAAAAAACAGATAAAAGAATACAGATAAAGACAGTTTGAAGGTTTAAAGACAGATCAGAAACAAATCAACAAAGAAGGCAAAGCCAGGTGTCAAGGCCATTCAGCATTTAACTCTTCCCAATCACATTGGCCACCTATAGCCTAATTTTGCTAAAGGCAGTTATAGTTAACGTTACAGTCAGAGATATCTTAACAGCTACTCATAATTAATTGTAAAATTTAATTTTAAAGGCAAAATGTCAAAAACATCTTAAATTTAGCTCAGCAGTTAAGTCGAAAGTTATTATTACAGTGAGTCAGTCATAGATACTTTGCCTTGTTCCTTGCATGGTCTCAAAGGTCAAGATTACATTTACTCTATAATAAGTGTAGTTTGAAACCCTAGAGTAGGATCACCTCCTCATCTACAAATAAATACTACATGTATTGTTCATTATTATTGTTGGTTTCTTAGTTGGCTTCTACGCTGGATTTTGATCAGACTCTGAGTTGCAAAGATTATTTCACTGGCGCATTGTAAATGTTTTGGACATCAATAATACAAGCACGTTCACAGGATTCTTGAGCTATGTTAATGGTGATGTTACCCCTCTTTCTCAATGTTTCCCTTTTGTTTTCCATATTGTACATCATTTCTCTGATAATAGAACAGAAATTTTAGATTGAGATATGTTGTTCTGGCACCTTAGCTCTGTCTGTTACTTTTATCTTAATGTTTTCTTCTGCAAAGTCTAATTAAAGAATTTAGGGGTGTCTTGCTCTTTAGTTTCACTTAGCTTGTTGCCTTGAGGTTTACTTAGTAGATTTTAGCTAAATAATTCAGAGGTGTCCTGCTCTTTGGTTTCTCTTAAACTATTATCTTAAAGGCCTTATTTGAAGTTTAGTTAAAGAATTCAAGGGTGCCCTGCTCTTTAATTTTACTGAACTGTAATCTTGAATGTTTTCTCTATCTGAAAGTAATAAATAAAGAATTCAGGGGTGTCCTTCTCTTTAGTATTACTGGATTGTTGTCTTAAGGTTTTCTTAGTAAAGTTTAGCTAAATAATTTAGGGGTGTCCTAGTCTTTTGTTCCTCTTGAAATTGTTACCTTAAAGGCTCTTCTTGTTAGAATTATACTTAAAGGATTCTTAATTTCCCTTTAGTTTTATTGAATTCACAACTTTTTGTCATTTCATATTTCATCTAATCTAAAAATATCCATCTGATATAGTTAGCTTGCCCTATGAAAACCCTTGAAGATTTGATGTACAATTAGAACCTCTTATGACTCTGTAGCCCAATGGATTAGGCTTCCCACATTCTATCTATTCAACTAAAACAATCAATCAAAATAAAACAAACAACCCCAAAGCTTCATAACTAGCCTAAAATCAGAAAACATAAGCATAAAGATAAGCATTTAATCATAAACATATAGAGAGCCCTCTCTGAGCCCAGGAAGGCTAGGTCCTTAGACTCCAAAGTGGTTTGATGTGGTTCCCTACTACTTTTTCTTAAATCCCAGTCAAATTACGGAATGCCAACGTTTTGGCCGCGTACATGGCAGGACACTCTTTGTGTTATTAAAAAGCTCAAAATTTCCTCATGAACTCAGAAAACCCCATTCAAGTTTATATGACTCAAATATTCGCCAATACTGGCATCTGGTTGTTGATGGTGGACAACAGCGAGCCTCAAGATAGTTAAAATCATCCACCTAGTGACTCCACTGGTTTTCAGTAGCCATGCTGACTCCACTGGTCTTCTACAAAATTCACTGGGAAATTATTGAGAAATCCTGATATCATCAAACATCAAAAATAACCCAGTCAAAATACTTTGTGAATAAATTATTTCTTTCACAGATTGGTTTTCTTTTCAAATTATTACAAAACTGTCAACCTCTCTGAAACTTGGGTCCAATTTCTGGCTTCTAGAAGAATCTATACCAGATCCCATCCTGACCCAAACCCTCCTACAATAGTTGACAATCCAGAGCACATCCTAAGGAAATATCCTAGATCTAAAAGTCCAACTGTTAGCAGACCTATTCACAAGGCAAGTTCCCTACCTAAAAACCTTAAAAAATTGCAAGATATCCTATCTGGCTCACCCTTGGAACAAAGCTTGTCCAGGACTAAATCCCAAAATTGGATAAACCAGATAGTTTTAGACCCATCCATCTTACAGCAGAATCCTGTTATACTAACCTCTACCCCCACTCATACACCCACTGTTCACCTTCCTCCATTCAACCCTCCACTTGTTAACCCCCCTTTGTTTCCCCAACCACCAGTCATGGCAACCTGGTATGCCCCATTAGTCCTACCATTGCCTTTAGTAGTTCTACCACAGGACTATTAGTCCAAAATCCCCTTATTTGATGCAAGTAGTGCTACAACTGCTCAACAACATGTGGATAGAATGGATGACTATTTTGACAGACAAGAAATAGATGATGAAACTATTAAACTAAGAATGTTTTCTCAAAGCTTAGGGGGAGAGGCAAGAAAATGGTTTAAAGGCCTAAAACTTGACAGTATACATGACCACCTTGCTTTTCACCAACTATTCCTAAATAAATGGGAAGTCAAGAAAAATCCTCTCCAGGTCTTATCAGAATATGAAAACATCAAAAGGAACATTGGAGAAGGTGTCCAAGATTACTGCACTAGGTTCACTAGTGTATACAATGCCCTACCTCCTCACATGAAACCTCCAAAAGGTCTATCCCTAATGAAATTTCCAGATGGTTTTGATCCAGATATGGCTTACCAACTAAGAGAAAGAGATCGTCTTACGTTAGAAGACATGCAGAGGGGTGCAGTAATTGTATAGGAAAATCTGATTGCCAAGAGGGACATAATGAAAAATGAAAAAATAGTCACATATAGGGAAGAAAATGTAGCCTCTACATCTGATACTAAGATTGATAACCTTGTTATAACCATGGAGAGGATGACGGAAAGAATAAACATAAATGAGAGAACTTTTCCTAGAGAAAACCAGACAAATCCTCATAATAGAAAGCTAGAAACCCTTTAAACAGAAGTTGCACAAAATAAACCATGTTCAAATGCCATTGGTTGAGAAAGAAATAAATAAAATGTATGATGCTAGGATAATAGTCCCACTCAGATACTCAGAATGGGTTTCAAATCTTGTATCAGTAAGGAATAAGACAGGGGAAACTAAGCTCGACACAAACTTCAGAAATTTAAACAAAGCATCCCTAAAAGACAACTACCCTTTACCAAAGATGGATCACATATTACAAAGGGTAGTAGGCTCCAAAAGGATATCTCTGCTTGATGGCTTTTCAGGGTACAATCAGGTGTTGGTACATCCAGATGATCAACATAAGACAACTTTCACTACACCTTGGGGCACCTTCATGTATGTTAAAATGCCTTTTGGGTTAATGAATGTCGGAGCTACTTTTCAAAGAGAAATGGATGTTGCTTTCTCAAAATAAATAGGTTTTTTTCATTGTGATAACATCACGTTCTATTCAAAAATTGATGAAGAACATCTAGCTCACTTAAGAAATGTCTTTGAAAAGTGCAGAAAGTATGGTTTGTCTTTAAATCCCAAGAAAACCTTTATTTGGCCATATCATATCTGAAAAAGGGATCAAAATCGTCCCAAAAAGGATTGAGGGAATATTACAAATCAGTCATCTGAGAAACATCAAAGAGTTGCAATATTTCATTGGAAAGATAAATTTCTTAAGAAGGTTCATACCAAACCTTACAGAACTCCTGAGGAACATCACTAACATGCTAAAAAAGGAATCAAGAGTCAAATGGACCAAATAAGAAAATAAATCTTTTGACTGGGTGAAACAGTCACTTACACAAGCACTAGTTCTGATAAACCCTGACTTCACCAAATATTTCTTCATTTTCTCCTTTACATCAAAACACACAAGTGTTTCTCAGTCAATGTTTCTCTTTTGTTTTCCATATTGTACATCATTTATTTGATAATAGAACAGAAATTTTAGATTGAGATATGTTGTTCTGGCACCCTACCTCTGTCTGTTACTTTTATCTTAATGTTTTCTTCTGCAAAGTCTAATTAAAGAATTTAGGGTTGTCCTGCTCTTTAGTTTCACTTAGCTTGTTGCCTTGAGGTTTACTTAGTAGATTTTAGCTAAAGAATTTAGGGGTGTCCTGCTCTTTGGTTTCTCTTAAACTATTATCTTAAAGGCCTTCTTTGAAGTTTAGTTAAAGAATTCACAGGCGTCCTGCTCTTTAATTTTACTGAACTGTTATCTTGAATGTTTTCTCTATTTGAAAGTAATAAATAAAGAATCCATGGGTGTCTTGCTCTTTATTATTACTGGATTGTTGTCTTAAGGTTTTCTTAGTAAAGTTTAGCTAAAGAATTCAGGGGCATCCTGCTCTTTAGTTCCTCTTGAAATTTTTACCTTAAAGGCTCTTCTTGTTAGAAGTAGATTTAAAGGATTCTTAATTTCACTTTAGTTTTACTGAATTCACAACTTGTTGTCATTTCATATTTCATCTAATATAAAAAGATCCATATGATATAGTTAGCTTGCCCTATGAAAACCCTTGAAGAGTTGATGTGAAATTAGAACCCCTTATGACTTCGTATCCCAATGGATTAAGCTTCCCACATTCTATCTATTCAACTAAAACAATCAATCAAAACAAAATAAACAACCCCAAAGTTTCATAACTAGCCTAAAATTAGAAAACATAAGCATAAAGTTAAATAATTTAATTCTAAACATAGAGAGAGCCCTCTCTGAGCCCAAGAAGGCTAGGTCTTTGGACTCCGAAGTGGTTTGATGTGGTTCCCTGCTACTTGTTTTTTCCAATCTTGCAAATTAAAAGATAACAACAAACCCCATAAGGGGGAAACCCAAAAATTATCTTCTTATAGAATCATATCAAAGTGAAATATCCAAGAACCATTACCATAAAATACTATAATTCTTAAGATTCCAAGTCAAACCCTCCTTCCACATAGAAAATACATCAACAGCAAAATACCAACAATACTTATAGCACAAGGAATAATATATCAACAAGAGATGTTTCATGGAAGAACTTCCACAAAATGAAGCTCAATATGAACCTTCTTTACAAGTTCCAATCTCATACTTTAGCCTCCCTTATTTCCTATCCTTCTCTACTATATTTCAGAATCAATCATGTGAAAATATTGTGCCCAAATGAGTCCAACTTATCCTCTTTTTATATTGTTCAGAAGGGGGTACTAACAAATGTCTCTTCCTTGGGTAGGGATGACTTGAAGGTAGAGTTGAATTGGCATATTGAGGTGGTTTTGACTGAAATTAAAACTTTAAAAAATTATTTTCTTTCTTATTTTAAAATCCAAATGGGATTTTACTTTAGTCCAATAGATCGACTCATGATAAATATTATTTTGACCTAATAAACCCTAGAATCGTGACGAACATACTTGACCTAAATAACAATTTGACCTCAACATGAAACCCATGCTTGAAAAAATAAAATGTATTTTTCTTCTTTTTCTTTTACAAGAAATGTACAATGATAATTATGAAGACCAAACCTAGTTACATTTTCCAATAGGAAATGCTCTCCATTCTGCACACATTAACCAAATGGAGACAATATATTTTGGGAAATAAATTTTTGATATAAACATATCATAATAGTCTTCAACATCTTCTCCAATAGAAAACACTTTCTACAGAGCAATACAAATGGATTGGAAAATTGCTTCTTTTGACATTGAGATATTACATAAGAAAGGAAAAGAAAATGTAGTAGCATATGCTCTATCCCAAAAATATGAATTCATCATTGCTTGCAATTTCAGCTGTAGTCTATAATGGTTTAATGAAATTTGAAGTGAGTATGCAAAAGATCCAAAAACATGTACTATAATCAAAAATCATGATCAAAATTCAAAATTTGAATGGGAAAATGATATTATTTTGTATAAAGGAATAATTCACCTAAGCCCAAATTCAAAATTTAAGTCCAAAGTTCTCAAGGAATCCCATGATTCATTAGTAGCAGGACATGTGGGTTTCTTTAAAACCTACTATAATGCATGCCAATCATTTTTTTAGAAGGGGATGAATAATGGCATTCAAAAATATGTAGCAAAGTGTGGTCAATGCAAAAGAAATAAAAGTGAGAACATTATGCCCCTTGGATTGCTCCATCCCCTAAACATTCCAAACGAAAAGTGGGAATAAATATTAATGGAATTTATTTAAGGGCTACCTCTGTCGGATAGAAAAGGAAAAATCCTCATAATAGTCGACATGCTCACCAAGTATGCATAGTTCATGGGAATAAAGAAGCTAGACTCTGAAAAAAAAAATTGTTGATATTTTTTGCAAAAATGTATACAAATTACATGGATTCCCAAAATTCATTGTTAGCAGTATAAATGCAAAATTTAAGGGTAATTTCTAGAGAGAAAATTTCAAACAGATCGAAACATACCTCAACATGAGTTTAGCTTATCATCCTCAAATAGACAACCAGACATAAATTCAAAATGTTTAGAAGCTTAACTTCATTGTTATGAAATAGATTAAAAAAAAAAAGTGGGTCCAATGGTTACACCTCACTAAATGGTGGTATAATTCCACTTGTCACACTTCAACAAAAATGAGTCCATTTCAATCTCTTTATGGTTATAAGCCTCCTAAGTGAAAGGAATTTTTTGTTATCGAAAAACAAATTTCGTAGAAATAAAAGATCAATTAGAAGAAACTCAAAAAGTATTTCAAGCACTAAAATAAAATCTAAATGTTGCAATAAATTGTATAAAACAACAAGCTTACCAACATAGAACAAAAGGATAATTTGAGGTTGGAGAATGGGTATTTGTTAAGCTTCAACCTTATAAGAAATTATCCCGAAAGAAGAGAGGAAAAAATATATTGAAACCAAAATTCTATGGATCGTATCAGATTAATAAACGGGTCATCGAAGTAACATACAACTTGAGCCTTTCAGATAAAACCCGTGCTCATAATGTTTTCCATGTATATTTCCTTATGAAAGGCACTAGGCATGTTGGCATTGATGTCAACAAGGTCTTGGTGTTGTTAATCATATGCCTTATGTCTACCTAATGTTGATCATTATTCCTCATGATGTGTGATGCATTAAGGGAGTTTTGAGGTATAAAATGGGCCTCCTAAGGAAATTATAAAATAATAGTTGAAATAATAAAATAAGATTAGATTACATCATCAAATTTTAGAGGGAAAAAAGAAAAACTATTTTTTCAACTTGTATTTTCAACTTATCTCCCTATGGGTTTATTCAAATTTCGAGTGGTAACACTCCTTGGATGCATAATTTGATTCCTCATCTAAGAAGTACCCATGTTGCACACTTTTGATGGAACCTACTACAAGAAAAATAATAAATACATGAAAAACGTGATTGCAATCATGTTTTTTCATGTGTTTCTCATTTTTCTTGTAGCGGGTCCATTGAAAGTATGCAACATGGGTACTCCTTGGATGAGGAATTAAATTTTGCATCCAACGAGTACTCCCACTTGAAATTTGAGTAAATCCTTAGGGAGATAAGTTTAAAATATGAGTTGAAAAATTAGTTGTCTTAGTTTATTATTTTTAATATTTTTACCTTTTTACTCCAAAAATGGTGAATCATCCCCCATGGTTTACATCATCATCTTGAATCCTATTGGTTCTTATAAATTTATTTTTGGTTGTACATTTTCCTTATGAGGCCCATTTTAGACCTCAAAATTCCCATAATGAGTGGTTGACTTGTTGTTCTTGTTGATTGGCATTGATGTCAACATACTTATGACATGTCCTAGTGCAAGAATGGCAGGCTAAGTAGATATGGATTTAGGACATGTTGCATTGGTTGAAGATGTTGTTGTTGTGTGTGGTTGGATTGTTTCTATAGGTGTTTCATATGCTTCTACATGTGTTGCAGTCATTGGATATGTTGCTACAAGTGTTGGAGGTGCCTCTACCGATGTTGGAGGTAATTGAATGACTTGATTCTTTTGTTGATGGTGTTGGAGATGCTGCTACAGATGCTAGAGCATTGATGTTTGAGGAGTTGGAGGTGTTGGTTTTGATGATTTTGGCAGAGTAGAGATTTCATGTCATATATTTTTTTCAAAGGTTTTTGGACAATGACATCAGTTAAAAACTTGTAACAGAGGCTTGGAGGTGTGATTAGGAGTTCACGAAGGTGTCCAAGAAGTTTTGACAGGTTCTAAGCTAAGGAAAGTTGGTTTTCTTCCATCCTCTGCTCTAGTCGCATGGATGATGGATCATGAGAGTGACTGAAAGTTTCCAGTCGTTGGTAGATTGGCATGTGCGTGTGACTCAAGAGTTCTAGTCGATTTTAGCCAGTGATGTACATGCGACTGAGCTTTTTCAAAGAAATTTCTCCACATTCCTTGCGCAACTCAGCTAATTTTGGTATTATGGTGATATATTGATCATAACTTTTTAGTATATTGTTAGAAAACGTATTGGGGCATCTAGAAGCTAATAAAATTTTAAAATATCAAAAGGAAAGTGGAGTTAGTGGTTTGATCAAGTCAATGAGCTGAATCCAGATCAAATCAAGCATATGAACAAAGTTTGTGGATCTCAGTAGTTCTTGGTAATTATTGAGTTGAGCATTCAGTTCATATATATATTAGAGGAAGCTCAATGATAGTATGGTTTATTTTGTTGATGTGTTGAGTGAATGAAGAAGTGTGAAAGTTGTGTGAGGGTAGTGTGATGCATATTTTCTGAAGTAGTTTGCGGGTGTTGCAGCAGTTAGCTGAAGCATATTTCAGCCAACATTTTCAGCAAATATTGAGGATATGAAGTAGATATTGATTGTATATAGTATCGGTGTTTGGTAGAATCTTGCTTATTATCTAGTTTGTTGGTTGTGTGAAATTGTTATTTGTGAGCAGTTTTATTTGTTGCAGAAAGGATTTTTGTTGAAGTATTCTACATATCATCTTTGCAATGTTAATGAGATTGTGTTACAGATTTGGTTTTTGATTGTGTGCCTTGATGATACATTGTTGTAGTTCTCATGTTGAGAAATTCTTAGTTCGAGTCTAAAAATGTATGAAATGAGAACCACATAGAGGTGTGGAGTTGGAGGACTCCGATGAAATCAATTTAAGTGAGCACTTTTCTCAATCCAATGGTGGTTGGATATTTTAAAAGAAACTGGGTGAGGCTTGTTGGTCATGGATAATTCCAATAAATATGAGTCTGTAGAGTTGTTTGATAGTTCAAGAGTAACCGAGTGAGGATCGTTGGTCATGGTGGCTTGCAACGGATGATGGTCCATAAATCCACATGAGAAGGAGTCTCCATTTGATATTAGATAGTTTAATCCCTATGTAAAGACTTCTATTAGCATAATAAAATATTGAAGTAATCTTTGGATAATCCACAGTGTTATAAAACAATGGTCGACGTTTCGAAACCCAATGGGGATCCATCTTCAGGACAAGATGTTGAATGAAGAATGATAATCATAACCACACCATTGGATCCATATTCAACATCTTTTCCTAAAGATCGATCCTCGTTGGGATTCGAAACGTCAACCATTATTTCATAACAGTGTGGATAATCCAGAGATTTCTTCAATAAGAAATAACCACAGAATCTTGAAAACCATTATAATAAAATATATTGAGAAATGAAGTAGCAACAGGTGGTTTTTTTTTCCCTTGGAGAAGGTTTTCCACCATAAACATCTATGTCTATTGTGTTGATTGCTTTCATGGTTTCATGCCTATATTTGATGCTCTAATCTATGCTTTTGTGTTTCAATTTATGCATGCTTAAAAGAATAATAGTTTGGAGAAAAAAATTATAAGTACCTTCACTATTGATTCACCCTCCTCCCCCCCTCTCATTGGTGATCTAGTTTCCAATAATTGGTATCAGGGGAGGGTTCTTAGTTGTAGATTTATCTCTGGAGAGTGGATTTGGGAGTTTTGGCAGAATTTTGGAAATTTTTCAAAATGGATCAACAAGGAATTCCAATGCTTAATGAAGGTAAATTTGCAACTTGGAGGATGAAATTGGATTCAGATTTTCTATCTCTTGATGAAAATATTTTGTTGTCAGTATAATATGGAGATGGAGATGAATTTAATGATAGAGCTAAAGGGATGATTTTGAATGGGATTTCAAAATATGACATTCTTTTTTTGATACATTGTGAGACTGCAAAAGAGATGTTGGAAATGTTGCAAAATGTGTACCTTGGAGGAAAATTTCATTTTTCAAAGATGGAGAAAAATTGAAAGGATTCAACACATATTGTAGTAGTAAATGAAGCCTCCTCACAAGAATAAGATGAAAGTACCAATCACTCAGAAGAATATGATTAAATCCATAATGATAGCAGTGATAGATCGAGCATCAATATTGAGAGACAACAAAAAGAGATCAACAAAAAATTTGAAGAGAAATCCAAGATAATGGCACTAGAAGTAGAAATTCAAAGGCTCATGGCTGAAAATAAGGATAAGATAATATTATTACAAATATTTGATGAAAATGAGTGTGCATTTAAGGAATCAGGAAATAATACAACAAGTTGGAGGAAGAGTGCCAAAAATTGAAGGCTAAAGCAATTTCTACAAGGAAATAATTATAGAAGTTCAGATCTAGTGCATAAGTTGTTGGAACAACTAGTAGCAGTGAGTATAAGGTAAACCAACACCCATGCAAGAAGAAAAAGAAAAAGCATAGAAGGAATAACAAGAATAATAGAATTGGAAGATGTTTTAATTGCGGAATACATGGACATATAGCAACATTTTGTAGTAATGGAGAAATCAAACCCTCTCATCAAAAGGAGAAACCAAAGGAGAATAAATCTCAAGCATGCATGCAAAGAAGATATCCATCCATCTGGTATAATAGTCCTTTTTATGGTTACTATTTCTCATGCAATGTTTTGGACATAGGGCTATTACTGCAGGGAACATGCAAGGAATATAAAGCATATCAATAGAATAAATCAACCTATTCCTCTATTACTTGGTCACATAAGATGTTTTGTGTGTGACAATATTGTCCATAGGGCCAAGGATTGCAAGCTTCCCATGTGTTACAGGATATTCAATCAGAAAGAGGAAAATATGTTGTTGAATTTTTTTTGGTACGAAATCACACCAACTTAAGGGGTGTGGTCTACCCACTTAAGTTATTGGTAACAGGAAAAAAAATAAGTGGAGTCAAGCAAGTTAGTGGAACAAGCTAGAATCATAAGCATACTAGATAGAGAAATAACATGCGTATATAAAATAAAACTAAACTAAAACTAAAACAAATAAACACGAGCTCTGAAAAGAGACAAACGACAACAATAATTCAAATGGTGGCTCTTGGCCCCTCTTGTTGAGCGCTGGTAGTAAATAAGGATGAAACTTTACTCTCTTGCCCAAGGGCCCTTTAGAACATGGGTTCTAAGTCCCGATGCAAGGATGTTTTTACCCCAAGCTTGCCTCGGTGCAAAGTCTCCCTCTCTCTCTATTGTGGTGGACTAAACTTGTTGGATGGCCAACAATTGAGTCCCCTCTATCTTCAGCTCCGGATCACACACTACTAGTATTTCTTGGGCAATTCTGGCCAGCATAACAATGTGTTCACTAGTTCTTCATCTATTGGTAGCCTTATATAGGAGAATTCAAATCTTCCTTCCCTCTCTTGGTACATTTTTGATGGTGACCCAAGAGAGGGGGATAATTCCATTGTGTGCCACAAATATTCCTTTGTGTGCTCCCTTGATGTCTAAGGAGGCGTTGGTGGCTGTCATTAGGCGGCTTCAAGTGAAATCACTGTCCTGGAGTGTGCGTGTGTGGTCTCGAAAAGTGACATTTCGCCACTCCCAGGATTGCGCGCATATCGGGTCAAAAAGCATGCAAAGGCGCTCTTCACGAAGGATTATGCATGCAAAATCATTGATGACTTGCTCAAATTTGATTTTTCCTCAGACCTTAGAGATTTTTAAATACTTTCCATATTCTGTAATGTCTTCCAACCCTATAAATCCTTATGCTTGACATTAAATAATGTCGTCTTCTGCTTGTACGATTTTCCAGTGTTAATAGTTGCCCCCTAATGTGTGAAGTCTAGGAGTAACTATATAGCCGAAATACATTATAGTTTATTTTAAGTATATCATGCGTAGATAGAGAGAGAGAGACTTGTGTGAAGCTCAGTTCAAATAATGACCATGTCCTATGGGACCCCTGTAAGAAAATATAATACAATATATATACAAATTTTCTACGAGGCGGGCATGTCCCATGCTTGTGATGTTGTGGCTAGTTAAACAGATCTATTTGACAGATACATGTTCTGTCTGTGTCACTAATATGGTATTGATATGGTGGTTGTTGACGACGACTGCTAACGCCTTCCGGGGTGTTTTTTCTTTGACAATAGGTAGAATGTGGTGCCCATATGCATAAACCTGGCATTGCATGTAACTGTGAATTGTACACATAGGTGTTGGCTAGGACCTTCCCGTGTAAGCATTGTTGAAAGAGACGCTTATGAAGGCACAATTATTCGACGAATCTGATCAAAGTGCAATGGTTGTAAGGTACGATACCATCTTGACATGAAAGCTTTTGTTGTAGTCGAATGTCAGGAGGATCGATGACATCTGTGGAAAACGATGTCTCCCACAGTGCCACCCAAGGATGCCCCTTTTATGGAGAGGGGTGATCCAAGGTACCGCTTCCCTTTTGGAAAATAGGTGTCGAAGTCGACAAAAAGGAAGCCTCAACCAAATGAGGGGTGGCTAACATGATGGGTCAGGGGCCTGGAGGTGATGGGTTTAAAATAGGCATGTTGGCGAGGGGTGACTAAAAACGGATGACGGGGATTCAGTGACCCGAGGTTGGAGTATACTAAGCGGCTTAGTGGCAGTCATAGTTATTTCTGATGGGAAATCCCTGGAATCGGTAGGACTTCCAGGGTGGGTATAAATTGTCTATGAATGTCATGGTGGCTTGTGCGTCGGGATGTAATACTCCGACCAAGGGTGTTCAGGGACTGCTGCCATGGGAGAAAAATATGAATGAGAGGGTGGGGGACATAGTGCACTGTTTGCGGTCTTTGTACACTTACCAAAAGAATAAAATAATGAGGTTTGGTTTGTACAAAACACATAGACGGGTACCCCAAAACATGAAAGTGTTCGCTCACTGATATTGTGAGGAAGGTGTTTTGTTGAGGGTGGGGGCCCCATTGGTTAGTCTCATGTGTGGGGTTGATGAAGTGGATGAAAAAGTACTGCTGATGGGATTATGCTGATGCAGTTATGGTGGGCCAAATGCGAGGCGCAGTAGTGCACTTTTGATCTGCTTATACAACCTAGTTTTTCAGGAAGGGGGTTTTAGTTTGCATCGTAAAACTTGACCTTTATGCATGGTGGGTGTATGGGCATGCAGTGCTTCCCAGACTAAAGTGGTATGGCCATGGCGTCACCTTTGCTATGATATATGGTATACTGTGGGTGACGAGCACCATGGAGGGGAGGCTCTACTGACCAACGAGGATGTTTATCATGTGCAGGGTGAGGGGATGATAAACACGGTCGGATGTGTGGAAACTATGGTTGATTTTTTTTGGAGAAATGATGTCAAGATATGCAGAGTTTACTGGAACTCTATCATGCTAGGGGTAGAATGATACCTGCTCTGGAACTTTCAGTAGATGGAATTGTGAATGGTTTTCACACTACCTAAAAAAACAAATACCCCAAGTGAAAACATCTTCTTCATTCAAATATTATTTGAAATACATGAGCTTTAAAAAAGAAGATGAGATGGGGCATACTTGCCGGCGCTGAAAATTTATTTTTTTCGTGAGTGCGAGTGTGTGCCATCGCCTCTGGACGTTATGGAGTGTTGATCACAGTGTTACTTTCGGTCTGGTGATTATATACTCTAAGATCTAGTTTTCCCTTGGGAGTTGTTACTTGGCTCCTAGTTTTGATTTCAGTTGGGGTTGCCCCCAGACTGAGATCAGGGGGGGGCATTGCCGGTTACTGCCCCCTGTCCAGGATCTCCCTGTTGTTTGTTCCTCAGCTTCTTTTTGCAGCATTTGGAGGATTTTCATCATTCTCCTGGTTGTATGGTTGTTGTCGAGCCTAGGAAGGGTTGCACAAGATTGACCGACGCATTCTTTGCAGGGAATGGGGGATATCAGTTCCCTTGTCCCTGGTTGGTATATGAGTGCTAGGGGGAATTTCATGATAGCTAGGTTGTGATACGTTCTGAGTAGAATCATATGAGTATCCATGGTATTGATTACTGCTGCCTAGGTGTCCTTGGGCCAAAGGCTCGATCAAACTATCTGCAGAATCGGTGTGCATGGTACTACTACTGCCTAGGTGATCTTGGGAACAAGATCCGATCAAACCATCTGCAGGATCGATGCACATGGTACTACTGTTGCCTAGGTGATCTTGGGTCAAAGACCCGATCAAGCCATCTGCGGAATCTACCTACCTGGTAACTCTCTGAGTATCATGGGTGTTACTGCTGCCTAGGTGATCTTGGGTGAGAGACCCCTATCAAACCGTCTACAGAATCAATGCGCATGATCACTCCACAAATATATATTACTGTTGCCTAGGTGACCTTGGGTCAAAGACTAGATCAAATCGTCTGCAGTAATCGACGCGTGTGATAACTTAAGAGGATGAGACAACTAGGCTCTCCTGTCACTTGTTGGTGTATGGTGGCTTGGGGGGGCAAGGGACAAATGGTTGTCTTTCTGGTGACTGTCGTTCCTCCTGCAGGTACAGGATGATACAAGGTTCATCTCCAGCAGACTGGGTGGAGGGATCCTCTTGATAGGATCGCTCAATGGCGTGTAAGGCATCCCTATATCACGGGATCTCTGGGCAATGATGGGTATAGTGACCGTAGTTGCTACAAAGAGCACATGCGTGATTGGTATGCAATTCTTTGCATTTACCTTTGGTGGTAGGTTCCTTTTTACGGGAACACAGCGTCGTGATGTCTATCTCAGAGCCAATGAGTGGTTTTAATTCATCCAACTCTAGGAAAATATGGGAAGGGTGACGTATTATGTCGCATATGGCGCAAACTGGTGATTCATGTTGTATGGCGGGAGTCACCATCTTCTTTCCTCTCTTCTCAGTTTTCTTAGCCGTGATCATCGTTTTTGAAATGGGAATTTCCTTTTCCAGGGTAGTTTCGACCATTTCTTGGATGGGTGGGGACTCCTCGAGACTGAGGGGATTTAACCCTATGGCAGTGATGTGAGTGGCTCATATTCCCGTAGGGGGAATGAGGTACCAAACTAGTATTTCCAATGATATGTTTGGTAACACCAGTGTTTCCAAAACCTATTGGCAGACGAAACCAGCTGGGGGGTAGAGGAAATGGGTTTGGGAGGCAGCGTAGGCTAGAGAGGCTATCGTGGTTGATGAATCGGTGCCATTACTTCTTGTGTCTGTGTCCTAACTAGCTTTGGTGCTTTATGTGAATAACATGCACACCGCAGCCCCTATGACATCGAGTGATGACTCAGGGATAATGGGCGGATCTCCTAGGAATGACTCTAGAACGGATGACGGTTTGAACTGGCTGGGACCATATTCTTGGTACCGTGAGAGAGCATCTGAGGATGTATCTACATAGGGTAGAATTACATCAGTGTTTGTTAGGGGTCGTTTCTCGCTATGCGTCAATTGGTATACAATAATGATGTGGTCCTCATGGGGGAACATCATGATGTGAAAGATGGAGGAGGCTATGGCAGAAATGGCGTACATATAACTCCACCCAAGGAGTATATTGTAGTCCAAGTGAGCATCCAATACTTCAATGTCTATGTGGACCTTCTTTCTGGCTAAGTAGACCTGGAAATTTTGGTAGAGGCCGACTGGGGTTGATGGACGACCATTGTATGCTCTAAGCATAATGACTGATGGTTTTATTTCAAGAGACCCTAACTTCTGCCAAACATTTTTGGACATGATGCACATGGATGCACCCTCATCTATGACACATCGGTCAATTGTGATATTCTGGACCGACACTGGTATCTGGAAGGCGACCATGGAAGGAAGCTTGGGGGTGGATTTAAGTCAAAATCCATTAGGCGTGTATCAGTAGGGTCAATAGCGCTTAATGTGAAAAGTAGGGCTTTTTGTTCTTTTGGGAATGACTACAATACTTCCAAAGTTGACATATCAGCGGGAGATTGTGCTAAATCGTCAATGATGCTATAATTATGGGCCACTTTGGAGTAGTTTCCTGCTCGCCTATTGGGTCCCTTCGCCACTTTTGGCAATGGTTTGATAGGCATAATTGAAATGGTCAAAGGTGCAGTCAGTGCACTAGTACTTGCCCCTGACGTATTGGTGTCTGGTGGGGTATCGTAATTGTGACTGTGTGTTTGGAAAAGCATCTCTTCGCCAGTCATGTAGATTTCATGGTTGCTTTTCCTGGAATCATCAGTATTTTGCTGTTGAGTGATTACCATCCCTTGATGGGGGAAAGGTTCCTACATCACAGCTGGTTGTTGGGAAGATCCTCCTTGTCCTCAGTTACTCTGTATCTTCTTCAGCGTAGGGAGATCGGGACAGTGGTGAGTATAGTGTACGTACTCACCACATATCCAACAAGAATATTTTGTTCAGAGAGGTGGCCCTTTTCTCTGCCATTGGGCATTGCAAGGCTCCTAGCTCTAATTTTGGTTGGAGTTGCTGCCAACCTAGGATCGTGGTGAGCGTTGCTGGTTGTTTCCCCCTTGTCCAGGATTCCCTTTTGGCTTGTTTTTTGGTTTTTTCTTCACCAAGTTAGGAGGGTAGTTCTCCTGGTTGTATTGGTGTGGTTGGTTTTGGGACAGCTACACAAAGTTCACATGTGCATTGGTCTACATAGGCGAGTCTTATGCTGGCGACTGAGCATAACGCAGTCCCTGGTTTTCACCTGGATGTTGGAGAGGAGCTCTTCCGTCAGTTTTTCTTTCTGTGTACTGGGTCCCCTGAGCTGGAGGATAAGGTCCTCCCTAGTGATATGTTGGTGCCCTATTGGTCAAATTTTTCTAAGGCATATGATGACTTTGAAAACTAAGTTGAGGTATGTTATCGGTAGAACTGTACATGTAACAGGGTTTTGAATGATGTTGCCTAGGTATCCTTGGGTCAATGACCCAATTAGTCCGTCTCCAGAGTTTGATGCGCCTGGAAATTCTTGATAACTTTGCAGGTGCGGGGCCTTAGGCAGGATTTTGTAAATGTATCCTGAATACGTATAAATCAGCTCAAGCTGCTAGGCTTTGTTGATGGCGTGCTCTTCAGATATGGGCTTTTGCTGCGCCACATCCTTTGAAATCTCTACCTTATGACTTTTCAGGAACAAATCTAAGAGAACCCGATCGTCGAGTTTAGCTTTACATAAACTACGATGCCGCCTACATTTGTGGAGATGGTCTAAGATATGGACGGCGGGGGCTTGTCTAAAGTGTGTCAGTAATTCCATTCCAGATTCATGGTGAATGGGTAACTGAAAATATGTTAGGAACGAAGTAGCGAGGGCGCCAAAGGTTCCATGTGAAGCTGAGGGTTGCTCCACGTACCACTTCGCGGCTACTCTTATCAAAGTGTGTTGAAATAGTCTCAATCGAATAGTGTCGTTAATGATACTATTTGATAGGCACCATAGGTGGAAGGTCTTGACATGATTACCTGGGTCTTCTGCTTGCTTTCCTTCGAACTTTGGAATATCTGAAGGGAGCTTCATGGGCACGGGAGTCCATGTAGGGTTGTGTGTGATGGGGTCATTCGTTAGCTTGGTTAAATCGGGTAGATTCAACGAAGCTAAGAAAGGTGACTGGGAGGTTGACGACATTGCAATGTGCGAAAATACAAAGTTCTGGTTAGGAAGAGGGTTGGTCTGTGACATACCCTGCTGTGTATTCGGTTGGCTTACCGAATAGGATGCAATCCACTGCCCCCTAGGGGTTGTGGGAGGAGTGGTGTGTGGTGTGGTGTTGGGAGACCGATTAGGGTTCCCAACTAAGGATTCCCCAATAAAGGATGAACCAATAATGCTAGCAGCATTCTGTCTTTGACACCTAAACAGCAAAAGACCTGGAACCCCTCCCGGTAATGGGGGAGGTCCAAAAGACGCATAGATCGACGAGGTCCTGTTGGGTTAGTTCTGGTGTTGACTAGGTTTGGTTTTGGAAAAAATTTGACAGGATAGATTCTATGATCAAAGAAAAATCCTAGTCACATACATAAAACAAAGTGAAAATAAAATAAATTTTCCCTTTAAATTAGTTCTATGTGATCAAGCAATCAAAAAAGTTTTTTTTCTTTGTTTGCGTATGATACTCAAAATCCTAGAAGACCTATTCATCCTCACACACTCAAATGTAACTGGGCCTTGAGAAGATACCTTGCGAGTGCTGGCACAACGTCCTGTAAGAGCTGGCGACACCCCCAGTCAGCCAAAGAAAATCCACCAAGGTAAGGATAGAGGGTCTGGCACTGGCCTGCATCGTCACCTATAGGGAAAGGATGCCCTAGTTTTGGTCACTAAGTACCACCGTCCCACATGAGCATTCGAGTCTTGGGCTTCTTGGTAAGTCAGTTAACAGTACCAAGTATCAGCCAGGTCAGCTAGCCCCAACTGATACCGCACGCACTGCGCCTAAGCCTAACCCCCTCTGAAACGGGTCTCTTCCACACTCGAGTTTTCTTTTCCATGGGCTCATAGGTGGATTTGAATCTCCCTAAAAAGTTAACTTCTATGTCTCAAGATGAATAATGATCAAGGCGGCTTATTGGATGCCTACCCTCTTGATCCTAACTTAAGCTATAAATTCTTTTGTGGCCCCTGTGGGGAGAATTTAGTGAGTTTGGTAAAGTTAGTTTTAGGTGTATTTTCTTTGCTTAGTGAGTGAATGTGTGTGAGCACAAAGTGGAAAAGCCCATAGTTTGAACGTGTGGATATTTGATGATCCTTTTCAAAATCACTTATTTAAACTATGTTGTATTGTTCCTTGCTCAAAAGAAAAACATGTGCGGATATGGGGCGCTTTCTATTTTTCCTAGTTAATCTATGTGATCAACTATAGGGAGATGGTGAGTTTTGAATAGGGAGAGTTCATATGCTTACCTAGGATCACTGGAGGATGCAAAGGTAGCAAAGATTATTTTCTCTTCTATAAACGATTCAATCCTAGTCCCGAAAAGCCTAGTGCAAAAATTGAACTAAACTAATAACTTTTACACTAGAAAAAAGAAACTAGATACGCATGCATGGTCTTGGGCCACTTACTTTGGCTAGTTATTTAGGTGTGTTGGTACCAAAATTTTCAAAACATAAATTTTTTTTCAGAATGCAAGTTATTTTTTCCCCCTACTTAAACTATGTGTGAACTTTGTAAAAATCAACTTGAAATAAAACTGACACTAAGCCTACAAAAAGCAGCTAAGAGTGAGATTTAGCAAGCTGCGGGGTACCACAACCAGTGCTGGCAGGTGTATTAGGGGCTGCCAAGCACTTTACAAGTAGGAAAAGATAGAAATAAGGAATAATTTTCTCTTTATGTCTTTTGTGCGCAAAAGTATGAAACAGGCGCGATGTCTGCACATGGGTCATCTCTGAACGCGTGCCCTGGGCGTGTCTGTGGGAAGAAAAAGTGTGCAAAGTCCTGCAAAAGTAATTTTTTGGAGTTTTTATGCTTCAGTATTTCACTTGGGATGAACTAGGGACTGCAACAGAAATCAGGGGAAATTCAGCTCCACTCCACAGCACAGACAGAGGTCTCTGCAAAAAAGGCACAACCACATAAACTTGGTAATAAACGTTAGTAGAGTCATCAATCCTGTTGAAGTGTGTTTGGTGCATGTATGTACAAAGTCAAACCAACCTAAGGGGTGTGTTCTACCTACTTAATTTATTGGTAACAAGCATAAAAAGAAGTGGACTCAAGCACGTTAGTGGAACAAGCTAGAATCATAAGCATACTAGATAGAGAAATAGCATGCATATACAAACTAAAACTAAAACAAATAAACATGAGCTCTGAAAAGAGACAAACGACAAAAATAATTCAAATGGTGGCTCTTCGCCCCTCTTATTGAACACTGGTAGGAAATAAGGATGAAACTTTACTCTCTTGCCAAAGGTCCCCTTAGAACATGGGTTCTAAGTCTCAATGCAAGGATGTTTTTACCCCAAGTTTGCCTCGGTGCAAAGTCTCCCTCTCTCTACTGTGGTGGAATGAACTTTTTGGATGGCCAAAAATTGAGTCCCCTCTATCTTCATCTCTGTATCACACACTTCTGGTATTGCTTGGGCAATTCTGGCCAGCATAACAATGTGTTCACCAGTTCTTCATCTCATGGTGGCCTTATATAGGAGAATTCAAATCCTCCTTCCCTCTCTTGGTACATTGTGTATGGTGACCTAAGAGAGGGAGATGATTCCATTGTGTGCCACAAATATTTCTTTGTGTGCCCCCTTGATGTCTAAGGAGGCATTGGTGGCTGTCCTTAGGCAGCTTCAAGTGAAATCACTGTTGTGGAGTGTGCTTGTGTGGTCCCAGAAAGTGATATTTTGCCACTCCCGGGATTGCGCGCATATCGGGTCAAAAATCACGAAAAGGCGCTCTTCATGAAGGAGTATGTGTGAAAAATCATTTATGACTTGCTCAAATTTGATTTTTCCTCATACCTTAGAGATTTTTAAATACTTTCCAGATTATGTAATGTCTTCCAGCCCTGTAAATCCTTCTGCTTGACATTAGATAATGTCGTCTTTTGCTTGTGCGATTTTCCAGTGTTAACATATGTGATGCCAACCACACAAGAAGAAGAATAATCAACATATGAAAGTTTGGAGGATAAAATAGAAACAAAGAACTCCCACCAAAAACTAGGACCTGCATGGTCTCAGGGGGAGCATATGGTTGCATCATGAGTTTCATGCAGATTTTTGGATGTGAAACCATATCTTGAAGAGTGAATGAAGACAAATCTGGATTTTTAGAGATGCATGTGTTCAAGCACAGATCATGAGGTTTGAATTGTAATTTTATTTTTGTTGTGGAGGTAAATCCCCTCTGCGGACAGAGGCGATCCCTACTAGCCCAGACCGGGTCTAGCAACAATCGTCACACGCTATAGTGCAGGTTCCTAATTGCAAATAAACCAACTAACGATGAAGGCTTACCTAGAATCCAACGTTGTCGCTCGTAGAGAAATTAGCGCTCCCGTTCCTTAGCTTCGGCAGATCACAATCCTCACGATCTCCATGATCAGACACCTGCACAGGCAAGAAACAAAACAAACGCAAGTGTAAAATCCAGTATATGCAACTATATGTCAATCAGAGAAGACATAACTCATCATCATAATCAAAAATAGGAGTGGAACCATAACCAATAGTCGCTTATCATTAATCAATCAAAGGAGGATACAACACCGCTCGCGTTGTTTTCTCCTTCGGTGCTTGATGTTTAACACGTCTCGAAAAAATCCTTATCAAGAATGGACAAACCTCTCTCTTAGGATGTCTAAATAATAATCTCCTTGTGGATTTTCCTTAAGGAAATGAATCGAGCTCTTGTGACATAAGGCTGCGAAGTGGCTCTTGAGAACTTGGAGATTAGCTTGCAAAGGAGATGAGCAAGCTTTTATAGATGGAGGAAGGGGAGTTGGGATCCCTATAATCATGGGATTGGCCCTATCCTCAAGGAATCTTCCATGAGAGGTGGAAAACCACTTCCTCTACATGGAGATCCGGAGCCAAACCTCCCAACTCGAATTAGATGCCAGTTTATGGATCAGTTAGGACGAAAATTCTGCCATTTATTTTTAAAAAACACTCCTCAAAATGGATGGCGCGAGTGCGACTCTGAGACAGATCGCCAATTGGCGCGCCCTGTTTGAAGGATTTGCCCCATTGGCGCGAGGGCTGAACTGTGTACCCGCGCCAATGCAAAAAGAGTTGTTTTTAGGGTTTTTCACAAGGAGTTGTCTTCATGGCAATGAAAGCTCATCTTCAGAGGGATGTCATGAAAGTGGTTTCAAGTCATGTAACTGTTCACAGGTCACAGAATGAGCCCTCCAATTGTGCGAGATGGGGAATTGCAGGGACGGTGACAAATTGTTGTGTAACAATTTTTAATCTATTTCTTTCCTGTTTGATTATGGGTTGGATCAACAATATTGTTACTAATGGTTTTTGGAGCAATTGCATGTTGAAGATTTCATTGATACTTTTGATGCTATGGAAGCCATGTAGTATTCTTATATGCATGATTATGATGTGATGATGGGATCATACGTTTAGGGGGAGCATTTATGCTTCCAAATGGACCTACAGAGTGTTAGCATTGAGGATATTTTTGTGCATACTTTGATTTGATGCAAGGGATAATTTTGTTGTTGCTACCGCATATTACAGGATGGTGTGCTTGCATGATTTGTGTTTATCTTTGACAAAGAAATATCATGTGTTTTCATGCATGTGTTGATGCTATGGAGATCATATGATGTGTTAGTGTTGGATCATCTATATTATACACCATATTGCTTATGTTTTCATTTCTAGATGAATCATGCATGTTGTTGATATGTATTTTATGACTAAATCATATGTTGTTATTGCATGGAGAGGGAGTATGATGCTGCTTAGGTGTTTTGATATCATGCATGTTGCAAATGAGATATTGAACACTCATATGGATAAGTCATGATGATTTATATTGCTGCTCATATATGGAGTATACATGTTTCTGGTGATGTTTTGTTGGTCCCTGATTTGTTGCTTTTGTCTTATTGATGATATGTTTATCACCTATGATGAGGAGATGATGAGTTTAGTGCTATAAATAGTTCTACCATGCCATATATTATGCTATTGATGTTGTTGCTACATGTTGATGTGCTTCTCATGACTTGAGTTGATGATATATTATATTGCTAGTTGTTAAGCTTCATGGATATTTGATATGATGAGGATACGTATTTGTTTCTATATCTATGACACATTTCTATTTTGATTTTTTTGTTGATGTATATGTGGAGAATGGTGGTGGATGCTAGTGATTATTATGATCTTGCTGCAAGATCTTCATTGTTGGATAATGTGGCCAAGATGCTAAGTATTCATGCACTAGCATATGATTCAAATAGTATTTCTATTGTTGTTTCTACATATTGAGAGCTTATGTCATTGATCATGGAGGCCTTATGCGTTGATGCACATGCCATGTATTTCATTATTATTGCTACTACTATATGAAGAATATATCATTGCTCATTGATGCCATGTACTCATGGTATATTATTTTATTGGGCATGCATAGATGAGATCACACTTATGTGCAAATGTAAAAGCCATGTACCTTTATTTTTCTATCTTGTTGGAAAATTTCTCATGGAGAGACCCATGGTGTCTAGTATGATTTGTCATTAGCTATGTATGGATCAATGGGTATCCAAGGAATGTTTCATTCTATATACCATTGAAGTAGCCCCACTATATTGGGTACATGATGTAAACTTGGGTCCATAGAGTCATGGTTGGTGATAGGTATGCTTATAGAGGAGTCATATGTTAGTCCTATGTACTTATCATAGCCATATATTTTCTCCATGAAGCATTGTATGTATTTTACTTCATTTTATATCATTGCTCAAAGTTAGTTAGAGTCATGTTTCATGAGGAGTAGTCTCTTGCTCTTGGAAAGGAGGCTTATTGCAATGAATAGGATGTGTTTCTTCAACAACAAAGAGAGGTGTTTGTAGCTTCATTACATGCTTAGGGGGATCATGCTCATTTTGAGTGGTTGCATGATATTGGATAGAGGTGTTGTTAGAAAATTTTCTTGTTTCACATGCTTATCTTGCATGAGATACTTATTGGTTTGCATTTTCATGGTGTTAAGTATAACATGCGGAGAAATTATCTCATCCGACACATTATAGGTATTGTCTTCAGTGTTGGTATGCCCCTTTTCCATTGATTTAAAAGGGGGAGATAATTTGGATGGATAGAGATCAAATTCAGAGTTGCAGATTTAGTGTTGGAAAATGTATGGAGATTGGATTGAGGTTGAAATCAATTCCAAAAGGGGAGCTTGTTGGCATTATAGTGTTGGCATTGATGTCAACAGGGTCTTGGTGTTGTTCATCATATGCCTTATGTCTACCTAATGTTGATTAGTGGTCCTCATGATGTGTGATGAGTGGTTGGCTTGTTGGTCTTGTTGGTTGGCATTAATGTCAACATACTTATGACATGACCTAGTGCAATAATGGGAGGTTGAGTAGAGATGGATTTGATACATGTTGTGTTGGTTGAATATGATACTACTGCAGGTGGTTGGATTGTTTCTACATGTGTTGCATATGATTCTACATGTGTTAGAAGCATTAGAGATGTTTCTACAAGTGTTGGAGGTGCCTCTACAAGTGTTGGAGGAAATTGGATGACTTGATGTTGTTGATGTTGGTGTTGGAGATGTTGCTACAAGTGCTAGAGCATTGTTGCTTGAGAAGTTGGAGGTGTTGATTTTGATGATGAGTTTGGCAGGCTAGAGCTTTCATGCCACTGATTTTTTGCAAATTTTTTTGGCCTATGTCATCAGTTGCAAACTTTTCATAGAGGCTTGGAGTGTGTTCAGGAGTTGATGAAGGTGTTCAATAAGTCTGGACATGTTTTGAGTTGAGGAAATATTTTTCTTCCATTCTTTTCCCCAGTCGCATGGATTATGGGTCATGAAAGTGACTGAAAGTTTCCAGTCACTAGAAGACATGCATGTGCATGCGAGTGAAGTGTTCCAATCAATTTTAGCCAGTGGTGTGTGGGAGATTGAGCTTTTTCATGAAAAAAATTCGCATTCCTTGCGAAACTCAACTAAATTTGGCATTGTGGCAATTTTCTTGATTGGAAATTTTTAGTATATGATCGGAAAAGGTATTGGGGCTTCTATAAGCTAGTAAAAGTTGAAATTATCAAAAGGAAACTGGAGTTAGTGGCTTTATTAATTCAATGAGATGAATCTGGATCAAATCAAGCATATGGAAAAATTTTGTGGAGCTCATTATTTATTAATAATTATTGAGCTGAGAAACTCAGTTCATCCATATATTGGAGGAAGCTCAATGATAGTATGGTTGATTCTCTTGATGTGTTGAGTGATTGGAGAAGAGTGTGCAAGCTATATCACGGATGGTGTGATGCATATTTTCTAAAGTAGTTTGCAGGTGTTGCAACAGTTAGCTTAAGAATATTTCTAACAACATTTTGAGCAGAGATTGAGGAGATGAAGTAGAGATTGATTGTATATCTTGTTGGTATTTGGTAAAAACTTTTTTATTCACTAGTTTTTTGGTTGTGTGCAGTTTTAATTGTTGTAGAGAAGATTCTTGCTGAAGTATTCTAAAAATTATCTTTGCAGTGTTGACGATATTGTGTTGCAGATTTGGTTTTTGATTGTGTACCTTGATGATTGTTGTAGTGCTCATGTTGAGCATTTACCCGCTCCAATATGAAAACGTATGAAACGAGAACCATATAGAGGAGTGGAGTTGGAGGACTCTAGCAAAATCAATGTAAGTGAACAATTTTCTCAATCCAATGGTGGTTGGATAGTTCGGAAGAAACTGGGTGAGGCTTGTTGGTCGTGGAGGCTTCCAGCAAATCAGAGTCTGTAGAGTTGTTTGGTATTTCAAGAGTAACCGAGTGAGGATTGTTGCTCATGGTGGCTTCTGGCGGATGATGGTCTATAGATACACATGGGAAAGAGTCTCCATTTAATAGTAGCTAGTTGAAGCTCTATGTAAATAATTTTCTTAGCATAATAAAATATATTGAGCATCGCAACAACAACGAGTTGTTTTTTTCCCTGGAGATGGTTTTCCACCAAAAATATCCGTGTCTATTGTGTTGATTTCTTTCATGGTTTCATGCCTATATTTGATGTTATGATCCACGCTTTTGTGTTTTAGTTTATGCATTTTTAAAAGAATCATAATTTGGAGAAAAAAATTATAAATGCCTTCACTATTTATTCACCCCCACCCCCCCCCCCCCCCCCCCTCAGTAATGATATAGTTTCCAACGAGGCAAACACCTAGCAACACAAATGACATTTCCAACATTAGATGATGAGGTGAAGATAATTTTAGAGCCAGAAGGAATCATCACCATCAGGGAAAGGAAATTGCAATCACGATTCATTAAGCAATATGTTATTAAGTGGAAGAATCTACCAGAAGAAGAAGCCTCTTGGGAGACAAAAGCTTTTCGTCAAGAACACCCTTCATTACCTATGCTTTGAGGACAAAACATTTTTTCAAGAGGAAGAAATTTTTTTGTATAAAAATTAACTTTTTACTAATTATAATTAATTTAGGAAGAAGGGCACGATCAAAATATCATGACCCTTATGTAAAGGCACCTGATGCTAAAGCCAGGGGCCCTCATTGTAAAAATCATCACTCACTATGTATATGTATTATTGTAATAGATGATATCATTGTATTACTGTATTCTTTGAAGTATCCTATAGATTTTGAAATTCTTCAATACAAATCTATTTTGGGTGGACATCCCCTAATCCTTGAAATACCTTGGCTAACCACAATTGATTATTTCTTTACTTTTAGATAAGAGAGAATGACTATTTCAAAATAAAAGCAAAGCAAGCAAGTTACACTCTATCCCCTCGCAAAATATCTAAATGAATTGAAAGAAATGTAATGATTCGAAGAGGTGGACTTTAAAGAATAAGTTATTAATCCTCTTATAACTATTGTTTCAAGAAAATGATGAAACTCTATTTAATCATTTTATTTTCAATCCAAAATATGTAAAACAAATGGAATATTTCCATAAATTTTCACTAATCATATTTTGGAGAAAAGGTTTTAGGAAACTTGTATAATAAATTCCTTACAATATTTATTTCATACTATATTTCTTATAAATTAAATGACATTTTCACAGCGAAATCATTAAAATATATCCAAGGAAAAAATTTAAAAATTTATTTTTGAAAAATATTAGATAGAACAATTAATTTAATGGTTACAAAAGTATTCTGAAACATTTGTTTGTAATTATACATATATAAAATGTATCTATCTGAATACATCTACACATCCTATTTACATAGAATATAATGTTAGACAATTAAAAAAAAATCACGAATTCAACGTTAAAATAGATAATAATAAAAAAGCATTTTAAAAATTATTAAGGAATAATTTCCTTACCGTCTTTATTTCAAAATATATTTCTTATAAATCAAATGTCATATTTTTATAGCGAAATTATTAAATATACCCTAAGAAAATTTTAAATATTAATTCTATTTTTGAAAATATTAAGTAGAACAATTAATTTAATTGTTACAGATGTATTCTAAAGCATTCACTCGTAAAATACATATATAAAATGTAGCGTTCACTTGTAAAATACATATATAAAATGTATCCATATGGATACATATACACATCCTATTTATATAGAAGATAATGTTAAACAACTACAAAGAAGCATGAATTCAATATTAAAATAGATAGTAAAAAAAAAAAACTTTAAAAATGACTAAAAGTAGACTTTATCTTATCATATATCAGATATTTAGTAGGTTTTTTTTCTTGGTGGTAGTCTTTAAAATGAATGAAAAATAGAAAATGTGTGTTGACTATTGAGAATTAAACAAAACAACTTTAAATGGTCACTTTCTTTTACCTTTCATTGATAAAGTCCTGGGCAAATTAGTAAGAAAAAAAAAAAAAAAAAAATATATATATATATATATATATATATATATATATATATATATATATATATATATTATTATTATTATTATGATGTATTCAGTGGTTATAATCAAATTAAAACATGTTTATAAGGCTAGGGTAAAACAACCTTTACATGTCATTTGAATATATATGGCTATAAAGTACTATCTTTTAGACTGTAATTTATCTGCTACATTTCAAAACATATTCTTAGCCATTTTTGTTGATGTAATACATGAATGTGTAAAGGTTTACATGAGTGATTTTTCAATATATTAAATTTCTTTTAAAAAAATCTCTAGCTAATCCATAAGAAGTTTTAATAAGATTCTTAGAGATAAATTTAGCACTTCACAATGAAATGTTCTTTATGGTGCTAAATAAGGGAATTATAGTCAATCATCATGTTTCTATTACATGGATAAAAGTGAATCGAACCAAGATAAAAGTAATTATAAAATTACTAATTCCATAAACACAATGAGATGTTAGAAGTTTCTTGGGTTATGCCGTTCTTATCAATGATTTATAGAAAAAATTAGTTAAATAACTTTGTTAGTGTTTTTTTTTTGTAACTAGAGGAATCAACAACTACATTGGTTTCATACATGCATGACATGGGGTTGATTCCAACCAATAGCATTATAACCCCTAGGTTCATGCGAATGCCCCTTTTGCAGATACAAGTAAATAAAGGGGTTTTGAACCTTAAACCTTCTGGTACTTAATACTTCATCTTCATGACCATCGC
Organism: Pinus albicaulis; assembly: GCA_034641835.2. NCBI lineage: Eukaryota > Viridiplantae > Streptophyta > Pinopsida > Pinales > Pinaceae > Pinus > Pinus albicaulis. Next base: position 303,237,017 of record CM076576.1, on the reverse strand, counting down.
TAATTGCGCTACCCCCCAAGGGCTTTGTTGTTGTTTAAATTACTTGTAAATGATGTTGAACTTTATTTGAACGCTAATTTCCAAATTTTTTTTGAAACACTTAAATAAAAACTTTCAATAACACTGGTATTGAAAGATCCAAATTGGATTATACGATTTCACATCTATATAGATACATTTGATACAAAAATAGGATAAATTTTATGTCAAAAGGAAAAAAATTGAACCCATGTTATTTATTTCATTGGTAAAAACTTAACTCCTACTAAGCTCAATCACATTATTAATGAGAATAAAATGTTGGTAGTTATTGATGCTCTTAATAAATTTCAACATTATATTACCAATTATGAAATCTTTATCTCGACAACCCATTCCACCATTAGGTACTTAATGAATAAACCTATAACTAATGGTAGTGTAACAATATTTCTATTCATAGTTGTAGGAATTTAACATTACTATCCTAACATTACTATCCTAGATTGATTTGAAAATGAAAATCTGGTGGCAAATTGTCTCTCCCGCTTTAGTAATTTTGGTGAAGTTGTTCTAGTCTTAGAAACTTTCATAGATGGAAATTTATTTTCTATATCTATTAACTCCCCATAATTTACAAATGTATCTAATTATTTATCTACAGGAAAGCTACCATTGCAATTTTTACCACAAGAGAAAAATAAGGTTATCAAGTAGAGTGCTAAATTCTCATGGATCAAAGGAGATATTTTCTATACAAACCTAGATTTGATAATTAATAGGCGTATTAGATAAGCTGAAATATTTGATATTTAAAAAGATGTCATGATGAACCATGTGGTAGACATTTTGTAGATAAAATGCCACTACTTACAAACTGTTTTGTCTAGGACACTATTGGCCAATTGTTTTTAGAGATGTCAATAAGTATGGTAGAAGTTGTGATAAATTTCAACAAATGGGTTAACTAATAGTAGTAGATGAGATGCACCTTCAACCACAAATTCTTGTGGAACCTTTGGAGAATTGTACCCTAGAATTTATAGGATCTATTGATCCATTGTCAAAAGGAAAAATACAAATACTAGTTTGCACTAATTATGCTACCAAATGGATGGAAAAGAAATCCTCGACACAATAAATAGAAAAATCAATGGGAAATTTCTTGTTTAACGATATTTTTTTTGGATTTGGGGTCCCAAGGGAAATTTTTACTAACAAGGGGGCACAATTTACTTCTAATGTTGTGAATAGAATTTTTTAAAAATAAAAAATGAGACAACATAAGTATTTTCCTTATAATCTATAGGCAAATAACTAGGTGGAATCTACAAATAAGGTTCTAGAAGAAATCATGACTAAAATAGTCCAGCTTCGATGGAAGGATTGGGCATATAAACTTCCATAAATGTTTTTGGACTTATAGGACAACATGGAAGAATACTAATGATTTCACCCGATATGAATTGGGCCATTGTAAGAAAGTACTCTTTCCTTTTTATTTTGAAATGCAAACTTTTAGCATTTTAGTTGAATTAGAAACGGACTTGACTGAGTGGACTTGACTGAGGTAGAAAATAAAACAATCGTATAACTAAATGAACTACATGAAATCTGATAAGAAAATACACAACAAACTACTTTGATTCAAAAACTTTGGATAAGGTGGCATGAAAAACAAACTACTTTGATTCAAGAACTTCGGATAAGGTGGCATGATAAATTTGTCAAGAAAAAATGATTCAAAGTTGGTGACCGAGTTTTTTCTCTTTGAATCCAAATTTAGGTATTTTAAAGTGAATTTCACTACACACTAGCTTGATTCTTATGAAGTTCAATTTTTTTGATAATGGTTAAGTGAAGATAAAGACAATGGAGGAAGCAAGTGTTTTGTTTGTGGTAAACGGTCATAGATTGAAACTCTACAATACGTCAATAAGTCAATTGATCACGATTATTATTTTTTCCTTATTATTATAAAATATATATTAAAAAGAAAAATAAAAGAAATAAAAATTTTATTTGTGAAAATCCAAGTTTTGGGCACAAACTAGACTTGAAATTTGTTGGAAATCTAAGAAAATTGCTTACAATTTTTTTGAATAAACAATTATTCTTAATGATTACCAGATTTGCAAAAATATTGTAATCAATTTTCAAAGGTTACAAATTATGTTCTACTTAATATCAAAACATTTGTCTATAGAGGACATTCACAAGTAAGAAAATCTCAACATTTATTTTTCAAGAAGAACTCAGTGATTATTATATATACAATTTGTACAAAATGTTGTAGTTCAATATAACAACTTAGTACTTCATGTAGAGTCTCCAAGAGAAGTACTTAAAAAGGTTTTTTCATCCAAAACAGAAATAAAAAACAACCACCCGATCACACATGCCATAATGAAGCAATTTATTTATAACTTGATCACAAATAGTAGAAAGAAATGAGTTAGTTATAAACTAATCATAAATTCTAGAAGGAAATATGTTAGTTACAATAAACAATTAAAAATACAACACGCATTTAAAGATATACTAAAACAAAGTCTACAAAGCCTTGGATAGACGGTGATTGGGTGCTTTGTGAAGGCACTCCTTGATGTGAAGTCACTAGTTCAATTTCCCACCCCGATCGAGGTGATATATTGGACATGATGAAGATATAGTCCTACCAAACTTTTATATATATATACTACAAAAATACAATTGAAGATGCACTACAACAAGCATCTATCAAATTTTAGATAAAGATAGTAACCACCATTCAATTGAAGCAAGGAGTAGTAAATATTTAGTGTTGTAATTTTGTTAGTGAAAAACTCTAAAATGAAATAGTATACAGTTTAGCATAATTCTGTGTTTATATGATCACTATTATTATTATTATAATAATACTCATACCCCTTTTTTTAAATAAGACTTTTTCAAAATCTATTTAAACCATGATTACTCTTTACGTTAATCTTTTTAATCATACATTATTATTACCATGGTTATCACTTCACTAAGAGTCGTTAGGCCACTATAACCATCATCGTATCATAATTAGTACTCTCCTGTCATATTATCATAACTCTCCGTGCCACCTTTCAACATACTTATCGTAATATTCTTTTGACACAGAAGTTGCTAAAACAAAAGCTTCCCACATTGTATTTGAAGGGACTTAAATTTTAATACTATGCCACCTATCACATATTCATTTATTCTTCCACCCTTTTATATATTTCGAGATTGTTTACTCTGCCACCTTATGATTTATTTCGAATCCATTTGCTCTGCCACCCTTTTTATTCCATTTTGAATCCATTTACCCTACCACTATTAGCATGCCTCTAATATGTCAAAGATTTGGTGCACATTGTGGATGAATGACAAACGGTTTTTCATATCTGATATTTACAAATGAGAGTTTCTCATACAATGCATTTCTTATGTAGATCATTTTAATAAGATCATTTTCATACACAAAGGATTTTTATACAGAGGGTTTTCATATGGCTTAGTTTTCATATAGTATATTTTCTCCATAATAGAGAATGTGTACATGAAATTTGGTTACATACATGAATGTTTATGCAACATAGTCCTCATATAATATATTCATCATATAGAGTATTTATGTATGAAATTTGGTCACACATGAGTATTTAGATAAGATTTGTGTTTATATAAAAAGCTTATATAGGTTATATTACATAGAGTTAGTGGAAATGATAGTTTGATTTGAACCCTATGGGGTTTAGTTAGTAGGTGTACATTCTAAGTATCAAGTAGTTCTCTAGTAAGTGGGATGGATTTAATTCTTTTCAAAATTTCAATGCCACAACATTGAAGTAACAAGGGCCTTTGCCTAAACATTTGATGGTGAGTGTGCTCAAGTGGGCCATTTGGCATTACATATCTCTGAAAGCTCATTGTCACTGATTACTGGGTTTCCTTAAAAAGGAGAAAAGTGTTTTAAAAACAAGACAATTGAAGATAAGGCATGGACACCTTTTCTTAATAGATCAAGAGAGAGACTAAATTGGGCTACAAGAGTTCCTTGGAAATATTTAGGCCTCCTCATCAAAAATTATATTACATGTGAGGGATATTTTTGTCTCATATTTCTATATCATATGTGCCTTTTACTCATAAAAAAAAAACCCTATTAATATGCCTTAATACCTATTAAGAAGCTTGACAAAGATGGCTAAACCCATTGAAAAATAGCCTAAAAATGAGGACATGAGTCTTTATCATAAAAAATTAGTAAAAACGATCATAGTGTATGAGTTTCAAAAGAGTAATATTGATCCAAGTGGCTTCGAAAATTCTCAAAAATAAAAGTCTTTAGATTTTGTTGAAACCATGACCATAGTGTAGAGCTTGTCATCTTGATTCCAATGGCATAGAAAACACTAAAATCTGACTTCCTATGCTCAAGATATTGCAAGTCAAAGTTCAGGTCAAAAGGACTAGTGCTTTTGTCGCCAACTAAAGTTGGAGGCTCACCAAATCTGTGGGATTGACTAAATCAGGAGGAACACACCAAATTTAGCAACAAGTAACTGAGAGAAATTTTGGCACTTATCGATGCTCAGAAATGAAAAAAAAAAATCCGCCTCTTTAAGTTTTCTAGTAACCCTAAAAAATCAGCCGACGATTTTTTACCATTGTGTTTTATATATATAAAAAATAATAATAATAATAATTAGGTGGGGCGGGCCTGACAGATGCTCCCACCCCCAGCCAATAGTTATAACGTATATCTGTTAAAAATGGTTTGGGGACCCTACCCACAACCCAAACAAAAATGAAATACCGTAGTCAAAAGGGGTCAATGGGGATCGAACCTGCCCGGCCATATTGTTGGACTGTGTTGGGTGTGGAGCCTGATTATCTTGTTTATTTTGTATCACAGCATTGGACCCCTGTACCTTAATGGTGCGGCAACGCCGCTCGAAATTAAACGCTGTCTGGAGGGTCCAAGGGGGGTGGCTGCAACTTTATGGAGCCCCCCCTTGGCGGGGGGTTTCAGGGGCAGCGCCCCCGAAGCTAAAAACAGATGTAAAATTACCTTGTAAAAGTATAGTAATTTCTAGTCAATCTGGGCCGTTCATTAGGCGGATGATCTAATGGTAGAAGTTATGTTTATTTTAGGGTTTTTTGCTCTAGAAGGCAACCCCTCGCTTGTATGAGGGTATTGTATTGCGGCTGTGTATTGTATGTGTATTCTCGGAGCAAGAAACAGATAGGGAGACTGTGAGAGAGAACAAAGGATATTACAGCGGATCTGCTGTAGGTTGTGTCTCTTCATTTTGCTAGATAATAGAAAGGAAGGACTGGCTATTCAGGGTGGAAGTAGCCCAAACTGGGTTAACCACGTATATCTGTGTCTCTCTGGTTTTATGTGTTTTGTGTGCTTGTGTTTTCTGCATATTTTATGTGTTTCATTGCTCTGTAATATTTAATTTTCTAACAATTGGTATCAGAGTCGAAGGTCTATTTGGTTGATAAACTCGCAGGAAATAAGGATTCTTGGTTCGAGTGGGAGAAATGGTGGAAGATGGTAAGTTTTGGGTCGACAAGTTTAACGGCCAAAACTTCCCGCTATGGAAGATGTAGATGGGAGATTATTTGTGTCAGAAATATCTGTACCTACCATTGAGCGAAAAAACAAAGAAGCCGACAACTATGACAGACGTAGAATGGGATATTCTTCATAGAAAGGCACTCAGAACAGTACGGTTGTGCCTTGCGGCGTCGGTAGCCTTCAATATTTCGAAGGAAACAACAACAAAGGGTTTGATTAAGGCATTGGCGAAACTATATGAAAAACCCTCCGCCTCAAACAAGGTATTTCTGATGAAACGTTTATTTAATATGAAGATGTCGGAAGGTGGATCTATTCCAGACCATTTAAATTATTTTAATACAGTTACCAGTCAGTTAATTTTTGTAGGGGTAAACTTTGATGATGAAGTTAGAGCTCTGTTATTTTTGTGCTCATTTCCAGAAAGCTGGAATGGTTTAGTTATGGCCATTAGTAACTCTGTCTCTAGATCTAGTACTTTAAAGTTTGATGATGTTATCGGTGCTATCCTTAGCGAGGAAATGCGACGGAAAAGCTTCAGTGAGACATCGAGTAATGTTTTGAGCGCAGAGTCTAGGGGAAGAAGAATGGAAAGAGGAAAGAGCTCGGGATATCGCAGTAAATCAAGGAAAGGTAGATCCAAGTCTAGATCGGGGATAGTGTGCTGGAAATGTGGAAAGAAAGGACACCTAAAGAAAGACTGTAGATCTCGGAAGGGAAAAGAAGGAGACACACAGCAAGAAAAAAATCATGAATAAAATGTGACAGGTGTTGTGCTACAATATGCTTTGATTCTTTCTTTTGAAAATGTTATTGATTCTTGGGTTGTAGGTCCAGGGGCTTCATTCCATGCCACACCTGATAAGAAATATTTTCATGACTATGTTCAAGGAGATTTTGGACATGTCCGTTTGGGTGATGATAAACCCTGTAAAATTGTTGGAATGGGTAAAGTTCTTGTAAAACAACAGAATGGAAATCAATGGCTATTAAAGGAGGTAAGGCATGTTCCAGATCTGAAGAAAAATTTGATTTCAACAGGGCAGTTAGGCGGTGAAGGTTGTGTGACAACTTTCACAGATAAAACTTGAAAGGCCACCAAAGGAGCCCTGGTAATAGCAAAAGGAGAAAAGGTTGGTACATTGTATTTATGCAATGGTATTTCTAACTTTGTTAATGCTTTAACTTACAAAGGAAAAAATGCAACATTATGGCATCATAGGCTCGGACACATGAGTGAGAAGGGAATGAAGATTATTCACTCAAGAAATTTGTTGTCGGGTTTGAAGAATGTTGATTTGGATTTCTGTGAGAATTGTATTTATGGAAAACAGAAGAGAGTCATATTTCTCAGAGTTGGGAAATAAAAGAAGAGCGAAAAAATAGAGCTTGTGCATACAAATGTATGGGGACCTGCTCAGGTATCATCTCTTGGTGGCTCTCGTTATTATGTTACTTTTATTGATGATGACACTAGAAAAACTTGGATTTATTGTATTCAGAATAAATCTGATGTATTTGATCCTTTCAAGAAATGGAAAGCTTTGGTTGAGATTGAGACAGGAAATAAGTTGAAGTGTCTCAGATCAGACAATGGAGGTGAATATTGTAGAAAAGAGTTTGATAGGTACTATTCAGAGCATGGAATTCACAAAGAGAAGACAGTTCCAAGAACACCACAATAAAATGGTGTGTTAGAAAGGATGAATAGAACAATCATGGAGCGTGCAACGTGCATGAGATTGCATGCAGGACTGCCTTTACAATTTTGGGCAGATGTTGTAGATACTGTTGTTTATCTAATAAACAGAGGGCCTTCAAGTTCCTTGGATGGTGTTATTCTAGAGGAAGCATGGACAGGTAAAAAGGTAAACTACTCTTTTTTAAAGCCTTTTGGCTATGAGGCGTTTGTCCATATTAATAAAGAAAATAGAACAAAGCTTGAGGAAAAATCAAAGAAATGTACCTTTATTGGATATGGTGTTAATGATTTTGGTTATCGCTTATATGATTATGAAAATCACAAAATCATTAGGAGCAAAGATGTAATATTTAATGAAAAGGTCTTGTATAAGAATCAGTTGCAAGAAAATAAACTGGAAAAAGAAAACAAATAATACACAGTTCTTGATGAGATCACAGAAAAGGTAAAGGTGCCTGAAAATAATAATAATCAAGAGCCACAACAACAGCAACCACCACAACAGCAACAGGCACCTCAAACACCTAAAAGTGGTGTTAGAAGATCTACCAGGATAAGTAGACCCCCTGAACGATACTCTCCTTCATTATATTATTTATTGTTGATTGATTCTGGTGAACTTGAATGTTATGAAGAAGCAATGCAGGTTGAAAGCAGGAAGAAGTGGGAGCTAGCCATGGAAGAAGAGATGGACTCCTTAATGCATAACCAGACTTGGGACTTAGTCAGGTTGCCTACAGGTAAAACTACATTATAGAATAAATGGGTTTACAGGCTGAAGGAAGAAGATGGAGGAAAACAGAGGTACAAAGCTAGACTTGTGGTGAAGGGGTTTGCACAAAATAAAGGTATTGATTTTGATGAAATATTTTCTCCTGTTGTTAAGATGAATTCAATCAGAACTATCTTAAGTCTTGTAGCAGCGGAAGATTTACATCTTGAACAATTAGATGTAAAGACAACATTTCTCCATGGAGATTTGGAGGAAGAGATATACATGCAGCAACCAGAAGGATATGAGGTAAAAGGGAAAGAAAAATTGGTGTGCAGGTTAAAGAAGAACTTTTATGGCTTAAAACAGGCTCCAAGGTAGTGGTATCTAAAATTTGACAAGTTTATGTCTGAACAAGGTTATGCTAGATGTCACTCTGATCATTGTGTTTATCTAAAAAGGAAAAATGATGGCAGCTATATTATATTGTTATTGTATGTAGATGACATGCTTTTTGCAGGGTCTAACATGCAGGAAATAAATGTTCTCAAAAGAAAATTGGCAAATTCATTTGCAATGAAGGATTTGGGAGTTGCAAAACAAATCCTTGGTATGAGGATAACTAGAGACAAGAAAAATCGCAAATTAACACTGTCTCAGAATGAGTACATAGAAAAGGTGTTGAAAAGATTTAATATGCAGAATGCAAAACCAGTTAGTACACCTTTTTCTAGCCATTTAAAACTTAGTAAGGAGATGTGCCCAAAGAACCAAGAAGACATGGATTATATGTCTAAAGTTCCATATGCATCAATAGTTGGAAGCTTAATGTATGCAATGGTCTGCACAAGGCCTGATATTGCACATGCAGTGGGAGTTGTAAGCAGGTACATGAATAATCCAGGAAAAGAACATTGGATGGCAGTAAAATGGATTCTCGGATATTTGAGAGGTACCACAAATCAAGCATTATGCTTTGGTGGTTCAAACATTGCTCTACAGGGATATGTTGATGCAGATATGGCAGGTGACAGAGATAACAGGAGGAGCACTACAGGATATGTATTTACTGAAGGTGGAATAGCCGTCAGTTGAGTTTCAAAAATCCAAATTGTTGTTGCACTTTCAAAAATAGAAGCAGAGTATGTTGCTGCTACAGAGGCTAGTAAAGAAATGATTTGGTTACAAAGGTTTATGGGTGAATTGGGTAAGAAGCATGATATGGGAACACTATACAGTGATAGCCAAAGTGCTATTCATCTGTTGCTGGTAACTTTCATTTTCATTCCGATTGTAAACACGTACGACTGGTACCATTTCGTACGATCGGTGTTGGAAAAATGAGCGATTGGTATTTTATCACTAACCCGGAATCCTGCAGATATGCTAACAAAATTTGTAACCAAGGAGAAACTGAGAATGTGCTCAGTTTCAATTGGTCTTCAAGGATGACGATGAAGATGAGGAATAGCCAGGTCCAAAGAGGAGTCATTGTCCAGCAAATGAAGCAGCGGTGGAGTTGCTACAATCAGTCTCCAAGTGGGGGATTGTTGGGTGTGGAGCCTGATTATCTTGTTTATTTTGTATCACAGCGTTGGACCCCTGTACCTTAATGGGGCGGCAACACCGCTCGAAATTAAATGCTGCCTGGGGGGTCTAGGGGGGGCAGCTGTGACTTTATGGAACCCCCCCTGGCAAGGGGTTTCAGGGGCAGCGCCCCTGAAGCTAAAAACAGATGTAAAATTGCCTTGTAAAAGTATAGCAATTTCTAGTCAATCTAGGCCGTTCATTAGGCGGATGATCTAATGGTAGAAGTTATGTTTAGTTTAGGGTTTTTTGCTCTAGAAGGCAACCCCTCGCTTGTATGAGGGTATTGTATTGCGGCTGTGTATTGTATGTGTATTCTCGGAGCGAGAAACAAATAGGGAGACTGTGAGAGAGAACAAAGGATATTACAGTGGATATGTTGTAGGTTGTGTCTCTTAATTTTGCTGGATAATAGAAAGGAAGGACTAGTTGTTCGGGGTGGACGTAGCCCAAACTGGGTGAACCACGTATATCTATGTCTCTCTGGTTTTATGTGTTTTGTGTGCTTGTGTTTTCCGCATATTTTATGTGTTTCATTGCTCTGTAATATTTAATTTTCTAACAGACTGCCCCATGGGCGACCCCCTCACCAATATAACAATACATGTCAATCAAAATTAAACCACCGCCCACAATTAAAATGATGTCCAAAACAAAATAAAGCTATGAATGGTTGGGCGGGGGTTGGAACTACTGAACTCCCTTCCCACACCATAACCGCCCAACCAGCCCATTAGGTTTTGTTAAATTTGTTCGTGAAACATACAAAAACTCGATTTTTACCATTTTTACCATTTGAGAGGAACCATGTGGTGGAACCTATACATCATGTAGGTTCATTTTTCGAGATGATAATATTCAAGGGGAATATTCCATAGAATATTCCTCATGAAAAATCTTTGAGGAATCTTAGAGATTCCCTAGGGGCAGAATTTTGACCGTATCAGAAACATATCATGTTTATACTCATTTGGATCATAATTTCACCAAGAGTCTAATGGTGCAGTCCATTTCTTCATCTGAGCAGCGGATTTTTCACTCGTGTCTAGAAGAGAATCTTTTAAGGAATCTAAGAGATTTTCAAGGAGCCCATATTTGACCATGATAAAAAGGGGTCGTGTTTATACTCAGATTTTATGATTTTTCACACTACAGGAATTAGATTAATACTAATGATGAATATGGTATATGAAGGCAAGGTCCTAGGAGCTAATTATCAAGGAAATATGAACCCCATCCAAGAGGTGTAATTACCTTGATTTGCAGGATTGGGGTACTTTGAAGGAGAATTTTCGAAGGTAGAAAAAGCTTCAAATCCATTGCCAAAACCATTGATAAAATATGATGCTGAGAACATATCACAATATTCCCATGACAGTGAGAATTACAAAGGAAGGGCTAAGGAAAATACTTCTCGCCAAGCTCACACTAGAGACAACCAAGCAAATTATAAAATTCTTGATATTCTAATGTTCCTTTTGATTATAGGAAGAAAGATAATGATGAGCAAACAATATAGCATATAAAACCATGTACTTTTTTTCGCTTTTATAACCATGTTGTTTCTATGTGTTGGAAAATAATCGAAGGGAGGAAGAGGACAAGGTATGAACACCTTTCTCCACATTAGGGCATGAATAAGGTCATGAAATTATGGAGGAAGAAGAATTTTCACAATCATTTCAACTAGAGTGGACATCAAAGAGCCACATGTTGGGATCTCCATCTAGAGCAATGATCTAAGGAGGACTAGAAAGAACCTATGAAGGAACTAGTCAATGAATTTTATCAACAGGAGAAGCGACTATGGGAAGAAGACTCGTTAACCTGGTTGGGTAATAAATGGGGATTTATAGGTAGTTGAGCGTGGCCACATTTTGAAATCACATCTTGTGAAATGATTGTAAAAGTGATGAAGTGTTTTCCATCACTTATGAATGCAACATGATGATATTTTTGGCCTTTTAGTTGATAGCTTGGGTATTGGTTTTTGTTATGATTTTGATGCAAAATTGACCAATGAGTGTGTTATAAATTCTTGGCAAGTATGGGTTTTGCTTGGATCATGTTTGGTCTTGTTAAAGAACATTCATTTTGCAAGATGTACTACAAGTTTCGGTTCATCACTTATGGCCCTGAAGTACAAATGTGAAGGAGAAGAAAGTGTGGATTGTTATGATACTTGTTGTGTAGATAAGGGAGTGCATATGATTGTAGAGTGTGTTCATTCTTTTGGAGGACCAAAATCTCCTCATTGGGGAGGAATAATCCAGGCGGCTCTATAAAGGCTCAAAAATCAAAGTCTTTATATTTTTTTGAGACCAGGACCAGAACATAGCGCTCGTCATCCTAATTCCAAGAGTGTGGATGACACTCAAATCCAAATTCCTATGCTTAAGATATTGCAAGTCAAATTTCGGGTCAAAAGAACTAATACTTTTGTTGCCAACTAAAGTTGAAAGCTCACCAAATCTAACGAACTGGCTTAATCTAGTGGAACCCACCAAATTTAGTGGAAACTCAGACTAAGTGACATAATGGCAGTTATTGGTGGTCAGAAATGACGAAATTGTAACCTATTTAATTTTTCCAATAATCCTTAAAAATTAACTGACGATTTTTTACCATTGTGTTTTATATAATAATAAAAAAAGTGGGGCGGGCCCGACAGACTTACCCACCCCTAGCAAACAATTATAATGTATATATATTAAAAATGATTTGGTGACCACAACCATGACCCGACCAACAATGGTATACCATAGTGAACGGGGGACAGCGAGGATCGACCCTACGAGTGACCCCATCACCAATATAAAAATACATGCCAATAAAAAACAAACCACTGCTCATGATTAAAATGGTGCCCAAAAAAATCAAAGTTATGAATGGTCGATTTGGGTTGGAACCACTGACACATGACCATAATACCCATTGGGTTTTTTTAAATCAGTTTGTGAAATATATAAAAACTCATTTTGTATCATTCGACAGGGGCATAAGAGGCCGAGAGGAACCACACAACATAAACTAAACATAGTGTGTGTGCACGTTTTTTGAGATGAGAATATTCTAGGGGAATATTTCTTAGAGTATTTCATAAAATATTCCTCATGCATAGTCTTTGAGGAATCTTGGAGATTCCTTAGGGGGAGAATTTTGGCAATGTTAGAAACATATCATGTTTAAGCTCATTTGAATCGAAATTTCACCAGGTTTCTGATGGTGTAGTCCATTTCTTCATTTGAGCATAATATTTTCACTCATGTCGAGAAGAACATATTGTGAGGAATCTAAAATATTCACTGGGATCCCAGATTTGACCGTGATAGAAAGGGTTCGTGTTTGTACTCATATTTCACTATTTTTTGCCAGAAACATGATTGCACAATTTGTTTCTTCATCTAAGTATCTAATTTTCAGGCCATCCTTAGACTTGGAGGTATAAGGTATATTTTTTCCATGTGTTTATTTGATTTCATTTGCGATGATGATTTTAATCTGAGATCCATGTATGCCACCTTGTGAGAGGATCATTTTATGCCACTTTAAGGGATAGATTGTTCATTTTTAATGTTGTATTAAGGAGAGAATCTTATGAGTGAGATTTCTTATAGCAGAACATCTCCTAGGAGAGGCGTGACACTCTATATAATAGGGTTCATCCTTCTATTGATAGATATTACGTCATGTACTCATCATCTTCTTACAACAACTAATGAAAGGACCTCCCCACTCTTAACAACGGGCCCAGAGACATAGTACATATTGGATGAACTTCATTATCATATTGTTGAGTTATGGTTATTCATGATTATTTCTTCTTATTGGTTCTGTGTTTCATGTTGATGGTTTGATGAAATTTTGTTTAATAATTTGCATTTCTCAAGATTTCACAAGTAAAAGTAAGTGCTAGTAAAAGGTCATGTATCACGGGGATTTTTTTTTAAAGCACTCCATGAAAATTTCCCATATTAAATACATCCTGGGAGTATTTTCTTTCTGAGAATGAGTTTCTAGAGGACACTATTAAAAAATATACGCAAGAAAATTATGAAGAAGAGATATAGGAAATATCTAAACAACCAAAGGAGCTAAAGAGAGTAGAAAGGAAATAAAAAATAGAAGTATGAAAAGGAAAATATTACATATGAAAGAAGAGTTACTAGAGCTATGGATAAAATGCTTAGTAAAAGTGATGAATATGGTAGCCTAAAAGAGAAATAAATGTTTACAAAAATAGAAAAGGAACAAAAATAAAGTTCTCTACTCCTGAAACCACATCAACACTTGAAGTTGATGAAGAACAAGAAGTTTTATATGATTATATACAAGCTATGGAAATTAATAATGAAGAACCACCTTTCATTGCTGCAAATAAAAGAGAAATATCACCATAAGAATACATGGAGTTCTCTACTTTCAATACTGCTAGAAAAAAATACCTCCATACATTCCCAAGAGCCTAGAGAGGTTATTCGCTATTATGTTCTTTAATTGAGATAAAGCAAGAAAAACAAAAAGGTTAGGAAACGAGAGAAAGAGACAAGAGATTTAGGAAATTATAGTATTAGATAGGTACATTAAAAGAAAAAATGAAATTCTTACAAGACAAAGAATGGAGGTAATTGAAGAAAATGACAAACTAAAAGAGGAGAAAGAAAAATTGAAGAAAGAAAACGCTTTATTGACTGTTGTAACATTTATTTATTTTATAAGTTAGACATTGTAGAAGAAAATGAAAAAAAATAAAAAATGTTTGGTTTGGATATGAATAGATCAAAACTAAAAAAATGTTAGGACACATTACAAAATAAAATATTCATATCAGAAAATGATAGGATTAGGTGCTTTAAAAAATGAAGGCAAAAAGAATGAAAATTCTAGGCATATATTGAAGAAATAAAAGAAATAAAATTGCTTAGTTTAAATTTTAAAAAAAAAATTGTGTGCAGCTTGTTATGATGCCACAACCCAAAATAATTTTTTTTTTATAATAATGCTTAAATATGATAAAAAATATTTAAATTTATCTTTAGACTTAGGAAAGTTAATCGAAACTTGTTCAAATGTGCCAAAAAATAGATTAGGATTTAAATTAAGTTTATTAGTGTTAATTGCTTTATTAAGCGGTTAAATATTATTGTAACAAAGTTCATGAAATAATTTTATTCCAAATTCCGCAAGCGACAAAGTCGTTTGTCATTTTGTGATTATTGTTCGAGCAGATCTGAAAGGTGGATCTCTTCCCCGCCCATATCAACGTTGGGGAAGGATTTTCGCACCCCCTTTCCCTTTTCTCGTTAACACTGGGGGGGGGTTCGTAAAGTGGTTTCTTTTCATCAGTCCCCTTGCATACATGTCGCTCCCTTGGAATTTTGCACCCCCACTGCTCAATACCGCTTACCGTCACCTACCCCCTCCGAAATCTGCCACCCTCTTTGTTAGTGTCAGTATTTGCATCCTTCCACCAATGATCAAATAAAATATTTCATGTTATGTTAAGGGTCCCATTCTGAAATTTTTGGCATTCCATTAAGTCATCATGCAAAAATTTGGTCACTTGGTGCAGATTTAGGTCAAATATCACTCCTTTCAAAATTTTATAAGTTTCTGGCTCATTTCACAACCTTGCTAAGTGTACCATCAGTCTTGACTTTTCATCATTATTTCAGTAATTTTCATCATGGTTTCATTCAGTCAGAGTCTCCATTAGGTCTTAGGGTTTCCAAGGTCAAAAAATCATCATTTCATTGCATAAAAGTCCAGCAAGTAAAAGAGTGACAATAAACACATTCTATTATGAAAGTTTGATTTGTAAATTTAATTTCAATTCAATATGATAATTTTATGTTTCTTAATATGTAATAAGTTCTCATGGTTCCAAGGTAGATGCATACTCAAGGTTCCATCAGCCAAGTAAGTCAAAGTTCCAAAATTCATAGCATTCCAAATCCACCAAAATATCAAATTCGAAGGATCAAGATCAAAAAATGAAAGGTGAATTGCAATGTTTAAGTTGAGTTTGAAAAGGAAAATGTGGGTCCCATGCCTATTTTTGAAATTTCATCAAGTATAAAGGGCCATCAAATACCAAGGAGACACTCCTTTTCATCCTCATGCATTGAACTCTCAGCTTCCCCAAGTCAAAATCAAATTTTCAGCAAGAAAGTCAAATTTCCTTGCAGGCGCTACATTTTTTACCGAGAGGCGTTACGCTCTTGCTTCAGGCACTGCGCTTTTTCTTGGGAGGCGCTGCACTTTTTCCAGCTTTCCCCTACAACCTCCAAATCTTCTTTGCAAGTGGTCCAAGCATCAAATCAGGGTTTTCTCAATCAAATGAAATTAATTTACACCTCTCAAAGCCCTCCTTTCACTTCATAATTTCAAATTTATGGTGTAAACCCTCCTCACTTGTCATTTCAATTTTTGAGCAAATAAACCCTAGCTTTCACTCTTGCAAGCCAACATTGTTTTCCCTAGACCCTATTTTCCCTTTCCAAACTTCATAAAATAGTCCCCCCACCCCTACATCACTTTATCTCTCATTCCCAAGTCCCATTTCCTAAAACACTGCCCCTCGGCTGTATTTTCCTAGGCAACCACACTATATCCCTGTAATCAAAATTCCTAACCTATCTCCCTAAGTGTTTCTATTCCCCAGTGTTACACAACATTTCTTCACTGTACCTGCAATCCCAATCTCGCCCATTGAAGGGTCATTTATATGATCAATAAGTAGTGCCATGCCTTGCAAAGACCATCATTGCATCCCTTTACATGAGAGCAATATTCTTTCTGTTGACAATTCCTTGAGAAGAGCTTCAAAAACCCCTGTTTTTTCCTTGGTGCGAGTAGTGAGTTCTGCCCTTGTGCCAATGAGGAAGATTAACACTGGGCCCCGCGCCAGTTGGAACTCTGTCTTAGTTAGCCACCTACGCCAAGCTGTTTATGGAATGTTTTTTAAAAATAGAGGCGGAGATTCCACTCCAACAACTTCGAGGATGAGTCATTGGGAGTGGTTGGACTAAATAACCACAGACTCCCTCCTTTATTTTATGGTTTCCACCTCTTATGGCAACCTCCTAAAGGATATGCCTCCCTCCCACCTTTGTAGGTCTTATCACTCTAGTAATTCTAAAGTTGCGATATTTTGGTTTTTAGTCAAAGAATACTAGAGGTAACCACAAACCAAATTCAAACTTTAGGATCTAGCCTTCCTAGGGTTCAAAGAGGGCTCTCTCTTTAAAATTTAACTTTGTTTCAATATGTAAATATTAGGATAGTTATGAATGTGCAGCTTTGTTTTGGTTTTGGTAAATTTGGTGGGAAAAATCACTTGAAAGGAAGGATAGTGGGAAATCTATTTTTCCATTGGGCTAAGGAGTCAAAATCAAGTAAACAGAACTGGGACCAAGGCAAAAAGGTCAAATTTTTTCAGGGCAAGATAGAAAACCCTTGAAGATATTGGAAAGTTTTTTTTATGAGGTGATATGATCGGGATAAAGGGCACTTAAGAATCCTTTGATCCGGAAAAGGAAGTATTAGGAAGAGGTAAAACGAGAGAGGGAGCAATTAAGGGTTCCCTACAATGGTAATCAGAGGAAAACATATAAATGATAACTAGTTAAAAACAGGGTTCTCTTAACAAATCCTGTAGTAATACTCCTTGTTATTCATTCAGATTTAGAAAAACATAGATGAATGCATGTAACAAAGAAATATAGCAATGACAAGTAAGGAAATACTTCACTCCAAATAGCTCATCACAGGAATCCTGAAGTATGATGCCAATTGGTTTGATCTAGCCTGCTACTCGAATTTTGACACACAAAAAAGATTTGAAGTCCAACAAGAAATGACGATAACAATCTCCAGCAATTTTATTTCACACAAAATACTTCTAAAGATGAATTATTTATACATCGTTCTTTTAAAAAATATCCTAGAAAACTTCTAGGAATTATCTTAGGAAAATAAAATATCTTTACAACAATAATAGGGAAAGTTGCTTAACAAATCAGCAAGCTGTCCTATTTATCCAAAAGAAATAGAAATTACTTTGAGGATAAGATGTAGCTGGTTGCCTTGGTGTCCTACTTGTTGGCTCTTAGATATTTTTTGGAATCTAAGTTGTCTTGTCTGATACTCTTTCTCGGATACTCTTTATTCACTAATACTCTTTAACCATAATCAAAAATTGTTTACTACTGTAAAAATCTATTTTGACTGTAAATCAGAAAACAATTTTCTTTTCATTTCATCTGTTTGTCTTTTATCCTTTATAATAAATTTGTAAGTCCTTTCCAATCCTCATCTTTAGGAATTTGTATCTTCTTTAATTTCCTAAAGTTTTCATCAGCTTCATTATATCTAGCAAAGGTTGGCTTGATGACAAACAAGTGTTTTATCTCATGTTGCAAATAGAATAAGTCTTCACTCTAGTAATAGTCTGTAGTGATTACTGGAATAACTGTAGGAATCTCTGGTATTTTCACTGTTTCTTTCTCCTAGACAAGTTTGTCCATCTGAATCTCCATCTCCTTAATTTGGGTTGTTAGCTGTAAGATGATATTCATCATGTCATATTTTTCATTATGTTCCTGTATGATTTCTTTTGTTTGAGGATGTTCACTTTGAGGAAGTTTGAGTTGTTTCCTCAAAGCTACTATATCTTCATTTTTCTTCTTCACCAATAATTCTACTGCTTTGATATTAGCAGGGTCATATCCCACCTACAAAACTAATTCTTCTAAGGCTTTTATCCCTAGATCCTTGGCATACAATGAGTCTTTTTCCATCTTCATCTGATCCTGCATGTTGGAAATGGTGTTTTGAAGCTTTTGAGAACTCATGGCTTTATTTGTGAAAGTAGAATATAACATTTTTGAGGTCTCTCTATGGAACTCAATTTGATCAAGAGCATGGATCTTATTTGTCTGGATTTCCAAATCAACTTCCTTATAATCTTCCACTATCTTTGGATATTTGACTGTGGGTTGCAACGCTGACATGATTAGCTTTTGATTAGAATAATCAAATGCAGAAAGGAGCCTGTTTTTCACACTTGGAGTCTGTTTGAGATATTGAGAATAAATATTATTTTTTATCTCCTCATTCTTCAGCTTGATTTGTTTATATTTTTCTTTGATATCCAAATATTTTTCCTCAGCTGCCTGTGAGGAAGAGGCTTCCATGATTTTTTTTCTTTCCATGAACTGTGTATCTTCATTATAAACCTGTTCTTCATTCTGATTTTTAGTGACTGGCTCATTGATAATCACAGTAGCAACATTTGTCTCTGGAAAATCTATATTGGTATTTAAAAGCTCTGTTTCTTCCACATCTATTATTACCTTTTATTTACTTGTTGAATCTAACTTGGGCCTTTTGTTATATATGAGCTTGAACTTAGTTTCAGTTGTAGTTTCTGCCACATAGGCTCCTTCCTCCCTTACTCTCTTAGTGGACTTCTCTGGCTAATTTGCAGCTTCTAAAGTATGACTAGTATTACCTTTTTTTACTGCATCTGTTAAGGTGTTTTCAGTCCACTCAATATGATTTGCAAATTTTTATATTTATGGTTTTTCTTCATGGATGAAGGGTGTTAACTTGCATTTAACCCTTAGCTTGCTCAGGATCCCTTGTGGATCATAATTCCAAGGAAAACTTTCTTCCAATTTGAATTCCAATAACTGCTTTGCTACTTCTTTCTTTGCATCCCTGTGATTGCAGATGAATGGCCCTATCTGATTCTTTAGTTTGAATTGAGTTTTCTTCTTAGCTGCCATGAAATTTATGGAATCAGAGTTTAGGATCTGCCTAATATACTCCAAGGCAAAGATCCTCATTGAAGGATGTTTGGGTAATTTGTAAGGTAACAAATTTGACCCAAAGACTTTGATCTCAGTATATTTTTCATACAAATACCAGTCACCAACCTTAATTTGCTCTGATAACTACAATATCTTTTTCATTTCTTCATTTATTCTTGGTTGCTCTGCTTTGGTTAACATTTTGATTACTAGATGTAAAAATAACTCTAAAAATTCTGAATATGTGAAATCTGCACATTCTTTTCTAAGCAAGGATGTCCAGAAAATGACAAATAGAGGATTTCCCTCTATGTTAAGCTTTTGGAGAGTAACTAGAAAATTATCTAATTGAAAGTATAAAAACATATGGAAAAGGAAGGAAGTATATCTAAATACTCCCTCAATTTGCAAATTGGTCAATTGATAACGAATATTATCTGCAATGAAACCAGCATAATCAAATATTACTGATGGGGTTAACCTGGGGAGAAAGTGGATAAGAATCCCAAGATGGACTCATCTGTGTGCTCATCAGTAAAATATCCTAGGATGAATGAAAGCATGGAAACCACATGTCTTGAACCTTCAGGGAATTTAGCAGTGGAATATGGGGGATTTAGCTTAGGAATTTCTACATGCAGAGACATAAATGTCTGAAAAATCATGAATCTCTTGGGAAAATCTAGGCCAATTTATAACATGGTGAGGGCCTCTATATATAAAGGGACTACTTGGGGGTCAGGCTAAAGCTGTAGCATCTAGTTAATTGATTCTGTAGTAATGATTCTTGATTTTGTATTAGCATTTACAATGGTTCTTTTCTCAGGTCATTAATTTTTTTGACATAGCCTAATGACTTCCTGGCATGGGTGAGTTAAAGGGACAACATACTTGGGAAAGTGGGATTCCAAAATATGGACTTCTTCTTCATTATCTAATGACTTCTTATAGCACCAGTTATGGATATCTAGCAGGTTAAATTCAACAATGGGATCTTCTATCTTGTAATCAGTATCAGCTAATGGGATATGTTCAATGTCTATCACTAGGGGTTGTAAAGGATTGACAACAATAGTAGTATTTGAAGTCATGGTAGGGGTTGGTTTAGGCACTTTGGAAGCTTTAGGTTTGCTAGAGCTCTCCTTTTTAGGCATTTTGGGCTACTTCTGTAACTTTAGACAGTTTGCAGAAGTATTTTTACTTTTGAGCAGAGGATTCTTGGATAAACCGGTGATGTATATTCTCTTTTTAGGAATTTCTTTCAAATTAGGTCTGTCAAAGAGGTTTACAGGCCTTTGAACTGGCTTAAATCAAGAAACAAGGGTTTCTTGAGTCTCTTTCTGAGAAATAGGGTTGAAAGTCTCTTGAAATAGGTCACAAAGGGTTAGGATAGCTTCAGAGGTTTTCTGGTTTGATTTAAATATTGAAATAGTTCATCAAATTGTGAAAACTCACAAATTTCCTCAAAAAATTTGCGCAGCAGTTTGAAAGAGGTTTTCTGGAAAAAATTTGGCAGGGTTCGTCCTATTTTAGGACTATTTTGACAGTTTCTTTTAATATTTATGGATCTCTAAATGAATTTTTTTTTTTTTAAGTTCTTTCAAATCGATTGCTGGTTTGAATTTCATAAAAATACCTTTTGTATGCAGTTATTTGGGTTTCGGAATAGCTTCAAAGGTTTTTTGAATGAGTTGATAACCTCTGTAGATTTTTTGGAGCAATGTACAGCTCCTCGGTAGTCTTTAATGGTTACAGGGTAGATTTTGAAGGCTTTTTGACAAGAAAATGGTGGAAAATGGTTGTTTTAATAGTCGGGAGGCTTCATGCAAGGTTAACGCATAGAAGAATAAGGAATGTATGCATTTTTCGTATGTTTATTAAACACTTTGGTTACATTTAACTCTGCATTGAATGTTGGTCACATCGGGCGGGAGCGGTTTCGGGTTTCAAAGAATTGAAAACAGCTAGTGGTTATCACTCAGCAATTTGGAAGTAAGTGGTTTTGGCTTGAACCCACGCGATCCAACGGGAAATGGGCACGTGGAGGAGAGATAAAATCACGAAACTGCTCATTTTGCACAGATTTGGACTGGGAGTGATCATGCAACTTTCCTACGCAATATTGAGTTTCTGCTGTTGGATCTGAGGTTCGTTTTCGAACGGCCCAGATTGGTTGGGAAGGTGCGCCGGAGTAGGAGTGGGGCCAGGGTGCTTATATGTGCGGCAGATCTTTTAAAACTTAAATAAACAAACGTTTATTTAAAGTTTGAACTTTGGGTTTAACATGATAATTCATCGGGGTAAGGTTTATGTTTTAATTTAAACCTTTGGCTTTATATATTATGTGGCGGGGGTTTAAAGTTTATTGTTAAATTAAGACATTTATACAATGTTTCAATTAGTGCATCGGAGTGAACGTTTTATTATATAGTTTTATCAAATGTAATTAACATTTGTTAAACTACATGGGGCGGGATATTTGCATAGAGATATGTTTAGACCAATGGGAAGTTGGGTGGGGTTTTGTATTTACGTACATGGGATATTAAACCTTGGTCTAAACTTAAAATAGTGGGTTTTTAGAGGGTTATTTATAATAAAAGGTTTTAATATTATATGGGATGGTGGAGTTAGGGATTTAATAAAATAGGTTAGTAGTTAGGAATTAATATGAAATAAAGGGCTAATGTAAAATGAAAACAAAATACATGTTAACTCTAATTTAAAGTGTAAATCATATACAAAGTAAAGCATTTTTGTCTTTTTAATATGTCACACTTTAACTTAGGACAAATGTATTTTTAGGGTTTATGAATGATTTTTTGAAAGGGGATGAGATTAGCTATTTAGGGTTTAGCTTTTACTAAGTAAAAATGGGTTTTTACTTAGGAACAAGGGATCATAATTTATGAATGAAGAGTAAATGTGGATGAATGTGGGTCTAGTGTGGGATTTCAATATTTTTGACTAACCAGTCATCGAGCCTTGGGTCCGGTCCCAGCAAAAGTCATAGAAATGCTCTGAGCCTTTTTGACTGAAAGTTTAGAATACTGCATATTTGTAGGGGAGGGGAAATTAGTGATTTTTGCCCGATGATGCTTTACTACATGATTTCTCAACTGCTTTCTACCTACCCATCTTTATTTCTAACATTTTTTCTTCATCTTTATAGGTGCATTTAGGCTTGCAACCACAAAACATTTTTATTTCAAAGCATAAAACTTATCTAAGTCTACCTTATTTCATCTGAGGGCTCAAATTAAACTGTTGAGCTCCTCATTATTCTCTACCTATCTACTGATTTTTCAAGTTTAAACTATTTGACAAATCTTTTATTCTTTATCTAAAACATGAAATTGAAACATGAAAAGTTAAGATTAAACTATTTAACTGATCATGGATTATGGTATTTATTGACACTCTGCACATAATCATTATTCTTGCAGTAAAAGTAAAATTAGTGGCATTTGGATTTGCTCACTTTCAGGTCTTATTTTTCTTTTTTCTTTTGGGGTCTATATTTTTCTAAGTCCTTTGATATTTCTTTTAGGACTTTTTACACTCCTTTTGGTTTTTTATTATTTTTCATTTTTTCAAAATATGGGAAAACAAATTGCAGAAAGCAAGGTATGTACATATTTACAAGACTATCAAAGTCAATTCAAAAATTATTAACCCTATTATTATAGGACCCTAACAATAGGGATCCTAACCTCCTCCTTTTCCTCTATAGAAAGAAGCTATCTCTCCTTGCATAAGCTAGCTGAACATGGAGAATTGAGTACACTATAACTGAATTTTTGAAGAGATAGAACAAGGAAGAACTTTGTTGAGAGAGCTTAAGCCCATGCCTTTGTCCCGTTCAAATCCCCTGACGAGTATCTGAGATGCGCTTCGGCTGAACCCCACTGGAGGAGACTGCGACATCAAAGCTTTGGTTGTACCTCTTCCTTCTATCAATACATACACGTGACTATTGTTTGGTTCCCATTTTGTGTTATGTCATTTTTTTAATGCAATATGCTTAGCCCTCTTTGACTGGCTAGTATTTATGAATGAAGTTATTGTGTCGTATGTTGTTCTTGTTTTCTGATCTATGTGCAGGTATCCGAGCATGACTACAGAAGGATTGTGACTTGCCGAGGCAGGAATGAGAGGCCACCACCACTACAGCTACGACGATAACATTGGATTCCAAGTAGGTCGATCTACTGTGTCTTCTTTTCATTCAATAATTAGGAATCAACACTCTAGCATGTCTCTTTGTTTCTAGACCCACTCTACGACTAGAGGGATCACCTATGTCCGCAGAGAAGATTTACCTTATTAAAAAATTGGTGACTCTGCTGGGGAATCAGTGTGAGATTGTCATTTTAGCTTGTTTGGGTCGACTTCAGTCGTTGGCTTGATATTTTGTATTTTTATGGTTTTCTTGCTTGTTTTCCATCCCCTATTCAGCTCCAGGGTGTCAAGATTGACCTTCGCTAATTGAGTCTTCCCTTTTCCCATAGTTATCTGGCTTGGCGCTCTTTTCGTTTGAACAGTCACTCCGATTGGCGCAGGTTTATTTTGGTGCAGTCGCGCCAACCCCTGTTTGGCGCTAAATACCGCCTCACCATCGCGCCGAATCCTATAGGATTTGGTTTTCCCTCCTTGATGAGTCTTTTGGGTATTTGTGCTTGACTCTGGGTTATTTTTTGTGTGTAATTAAGCCTTTGGGACTGTTTTGACTTTTGTAGGCTTGTTTTTCTCAGTCGTTTGTCTATTTTCCTATCAGTGTAGATTAAGGCCTTAAGGTTTCTAAGTGTCTTTGTGCACTAAGCCTTCTATTTGGAAATCAAGTCTTGTTGATTGTTGTCAGTCTCATTCTTGGGTCGATTGCGCTTAGTTTTCTTGATCCTTTTGAGTATTTTCTTTGGGTGAATGATCATTTCATTTTCGATTGATTCTTATCCTTGTTGCTCCAAGTATAGATTACATTTCTTGTTTTGGATCGTTTTGAAAACTTTCTTTTGATTTGGAAGATTGCGGCATTAATTTGAGTGCTTTCTTGCAATTGTTTTGCATTGATTGAATCATTCAATTTTGGTTCTTACATTCTCAATACTCAAGCTAGTGTTTTTTTTTTTTTTCATGTAATTAGTGCATTGTGTGCTCTTTTCATTGAAAAACTAAAAAAAAACATTTTGCATTCTTTCCTTTGCGTTGAAAGTGAAAAGCTCTTTTGCATAACTAGCATTTGATAATCTAGGAAAGAGTTTTTCATTTTCGTTTGATTGCATTAGATGCATTAGTGGATTTCTTCTACATATTCTCATTGTTTGCTATCATTTGAAAGATCTCTATCCTTCTCGTAATTAGCATTCATTGAATGGAAGATGGTATTCTTTTGCATATATCTTTCATTTAGGAAATTTTAGATCCAAACTCAATAAGGCCTTGAAACTGAAACATAATCCAAGATCAACTTTAAAATTCATTCAATTAACCTATGGAAGCATTGAAACCTAAAGCAACATTTTTAGTGGTCTAGGCTAGAGACGTGTTCCGACGTCTTAAAACCTAGTAGCTGTCGTTCGTCGTTTGGCTTTAGACAGCACCAGTACGGACTTGTGCTCCCCGTACCGTCGAGTATATAAAGGGAGATCCCTCTAGGTTGAAATCCTTTTATCCATAGTAAGCCAAGTCTACCGCCTTGTAACCATGATACACCGAACACAGCATTCAGGGAGACTACCTGCATGTACGTTAAGTCCTTGGTCATTTCTCCTTCATTTGATCACCAAGGTGTATATGGAAGTTCACGGAAACTTGGTACACCCTCTTGCTTAGAGTACCTGAGTAGTCATTTTGATCTTTTCATGACTCTTTAAAAAGAGAAGAGATCGTCAAGCACTTGTCCTTTCACGCTCGTTTAAAATTAAAAGTGACTAGAGTCATATTTTTCCTGTTTCTCGACTCTTAAAACATGAAACAACAAAATTTGGTTTCAGTGTCATAAAATTAATCACCTACGATTACACGCCCATTAAAAGTTTTATTACTTGGCTTCTTTTTGTTTTCCTTAGATTTTGATCTTGGAGCCTTCGATTGGTTATCTTTTTTTCTTCTTGTTTTGAAATACAGTCACAGTGGCGGAACCACCAGTTTCATCGTCCTCACTTCCTCCTAGTGGTAGCTCTTTTCCAGAAGTTTCGTTTGAAACCCCTCATTCTGCTAGGTCTGTCGAGTTTCCACATCCTATTCTCCCGTCTGTCCAACCTCTTGCTACCCGATCTCCCCCTGAAGAGTCAATTGAGCTCAATTGACCTCCTTCTAGTGCTTGGTCTGGTTTTTGGGAAGAAGGAGATTTTCCTCCTCTTACGTCGGGCTCACCATTTTTTGTTTTTGCTGTACCTCCTAGTCCCCATAGTCTTTTTGAATATCTTACAGCGGAGTCAGAAATGGATTAATCTAGTCCTATTGGTAGTGAAATAATGCATGTTTCTACAGGAGAATATCATCTTTTTCCTGAAGATGTCCCTCATGTTTCTACTCAGTCTTCTCCACCATCAGTGTCACTTCCACTTGGATATAGGTCCTTGAGTCAGATTATGTCTGGTGTTGCCTCCATAGCGCAATCCAGCACATTAACACCTCCTCAGAGTTCGGTCCTCCCTTCATTAGGACTATCACCTTCGACACCCGGTTCATCGGTTACTATTACATCTGTCCCAATCCAACTGACTGTATGTGTGGCTTCATCCACACTAGTTGTTATGACTCATTTGACAGGATCTTTCCATACTCACAGGTCTATCTTTCTCAATCCTATGTGGCCTGTTAATCCTGGTCCTAGTAGATCACAATCTAGTGCCATAGAGGCCCCACCTACTTCTAGTCGAGGTAGAGGTAGTTGATGCCAAACTCAATTATAATCTTCTCCTCGGTCATAGTTGGACTCGCACCATGTTTTGTGTTCCGTCCACTCTCTTTCGTGTTCTGAAATTTCCACACGAAGGAAATATTGTTACTGTTGATCAATTATCCTTCTTCACCTCTTCTTCCAAGAAAAAATTTCCATATGTGGATAAGATTCCTACTCCCTAAGAGAGCGTAGGACCATGCCTTTTCAAGGATCCTGCCCTCATGGGTATTTTTCCTCTTCCTCCACCAAACACTGTTCAGATCAATATGATCTCTCAGTCTGATGACCCATGGATTATCTCTTCACCTGAACAGATTGATTCTTTTGGAGATTCGATGTTGTTGAGTCCAATTGAGATTTACTATTGTGAACTCATTGCCGCTTCGGAAACTCCATCCTCTGATCGTGCTCCTTTGAGCATGTCTCTTGACATTTATTCTCAATCCCCCTGGTTTGGTGATTCAGATTCACCTGATCCTTTGAAAGAAGTGTTTCCCTTCGATGAGGCCATTGTGGAAACCATGTCTCACAAAGAGCTCTCATGGGACGATAATCATCATCGTTACTCATTCATGCCTAGTCTCGAGGCCATGTCTACATGTCTTCAACGATTTGCATATTAAGTTCCTTCTCCTCCACTTCAAATGCCTGTTCTAACACATGACGTATTTACGGAAGGTAACTTGAGTAATATTACAGAGACGATGCCTATTAACATTTCCATTAACCTGGGAATAGTCGAGAACATCCATATCGGGGTCACTTGTTCTTCCGACGAAGTCCAAGTTTACACTAGCCTTTTCCACGAGTTTCATGATGTCTTTGCATGGTCTTACGAAGAAATTCCCAGCATTGATCCTAGTATAGTGGTGCATGAAATTCCTACTTACCCTGGTTCAAAACCTGTTCGCCAGCGTTTTCATCTTGTCGTTACCGTTGGTCCCTTTGTGAAGTGGGGAATCAATTTTATGACGTATAACCCTCACTCGACCGAAGGGCATGCTTATATTATCGTAGCCATGGACTAATTCACCAAATGGGACGAAGCAATGCCTACACTTGCCGCTGACGGTAACACAGCTGCTCAATTCATATTCAATCACATCATTGCTAGGTTTGGTGTCCCTCAAGCCATCATTACCGATCATGGTTCCCATTTTCAGCATAATATGGTGGTGGATTTGACTTCTAATTTAGGTCTGTGTCACGACAGCTCAACACCGTACTATCCTCAGTCCAATGGCCAGGTTGAAGCCGTGAACAAAGTTCTTGTCACCATGCTTCAGCGTACGATTGTGATCCACAAGTCCAATTGGAATCTCTTGTTATTTTCGGCTCTTTGGGCGTACCGAACCTCAGTTAAGAATGAAACCGGATTTACTCCTTTTCAATTGGTTTATGGTTTGGAAGCTACTCTCCCGATTGAGTGTGAAATACCTTCACTCAAGTTGGCTATTGAATTCCTGCTGAACACTTCGCCAGAAGAAGAGCGTCTCCTTTATTTATAAAGTTTGGATGAAACCCACCGCTTTGCTGCTTTGGTTATCGAAGCGCAGAAAAAGCGGGTCAAAGCTCATTTTGACCAATCAATTTCCCCTCATTCTTTCATTGAAGGATACCTCATCCTCCTATATGACCAAGCTCATGATAAGCTAGGGGCAAGTAAATTTCAACCCATGTGGCATGGGCCCTACATTATTAAACGTGTGTTGCAGAATGGGGCATGTGAGCACATTGATTACGAAGGTCATCCTCTAGAACAGCCCAGAAATGGGTTGTATCTCAAAAAATATTATGCATGAGTCATTCATGCATGATTTGTGTACATAGGTGTTGTTTTCATTTCTGTACATGTTTTGGTTTGGTGTTCTTTGCGAGCGTTTTTCCTGCTTATTAGGTCTTGCTTATTATGCAGATGCCTATTACCCCTTATCTCAGTTTCGCGGATGGTGCTTCCAGAAGTACCAGGAATTTGTCTTCACCAGCCTGAGTAATTTATAATCCTGCTGGTGAGTTGATAGATCTGCAAGGTATTTGTCTAGAATGGACTACAAAAAATGTCGTTGAGTATAGTGTTTTTCTCGAACTATTAATCGAGGTAATCAACCTTGGCATACGTGCATTGCTTGTAAATCTAGATTCACAGCTTGTTGTTCTTCAGCTCAATGGTAATTATTCGATCAGAAACCCGTACATTCTGAGATTGTATTTATGTGTTCATTTGCTAGAAATACATTTTGATTTTATCACATATCAACATATTCCTAGATGAATGAATGCATTAACTGATACAGTGGCTAACATTGTATTGCATAGACATTTGCGTAATCTATAAAATCATCATCATATGTAAAAAATCCATGTAGGCAAATAGATGTATATATATATATATATATATATATATATATATATCGAATTTTTGCACTCAAAAAATATGTGTGTTTCTGTTACATCCCAGGACATCATGCCTCTCAAAATATGCAGATATAGAACCTAGGTGTCTAATTGGCGTGATGCTCATGGTAGCATGTCACTTCCCGTACAAGCCACCCCAGTAAGCGGTGAATGCGGCTTGGCACCCCTACGATATGTCTCTGGTAGGCATGAGGAACATCATCGAATCATGCATATTCCGAAACTTCACGTGTGATTCCCTCTAGGTTACACACGATCTCCTCCTCCTCGCCTCCCTCGCCATGAGGGTCAAAATCGCGAGGAATTCACCTCGCTATCGGAGACATGCCTGCGGGTCTCTCTGGGCCAACATCTGCATGCGCATGGATTTAACGTCCGAACATACATAATAAAAAATCATAACACTTATGAAAATTAAAAATCGATTCTTACCCAAATCTTCATCCCAATCCTCTCCCTCTAAGAGTGGGAGGTCCGTATCACCAGTAAAATCTATACCAGAGTAGGGCCAGTCCTCATGAAAATCAACTATCGGCGAAGCCAATCAAAGAAATCCAGTCTCGAGGACATCTGTTGACTGCCCCCTGCCCTTGGAATTAGAGCTACCCATCGGGCCATCCATGGTTCCCTTGCCAGTGGTGTCGGGACTATGACCTCCTGATGCTGGAATATTGGTAGTCATTCCAAGAAGAATGATACCAGGATAGACCCATAACCAAAATGCTTCAGTTTGGTCTTCTTGCACTTTGTCAGCTGGAATTTCATATTTATTGTCACGGCCTCTTCCCAGTTGTAGATGGTCAGTGTTAAGTAGTCTACAGCAAGTAGTAGTTGTGTCTTTTTTTCTTTGTGTGGTGCTTGCGATCCCATAGCTCGTGTGATGGTATGTAGCACTACTTTTACTACCAAGTCTGGGATAGTTTGGATATCGACTTTCTCACTTCCTGATCCCTTCCGTGCCCCTGGACATACCTTGTCAATCACCATGGAAATTCTCTCCATGCAAGGCCAGGTGCCAGTTAGGATTGGTGTTTCTCCCCTTCGCAATAATCTTGTTATGAAGTAGACATCAGAAACATCAATCTCAAGTTCCTGATCTCGAAGGATGAACTTTTCTTGATTCTCATCCCATATGTTGATAAAATATTGTAGTAGCTTCGGTTGAGCTCAGAGACACGGTGTCAAGAAGAACTTATTTAGTTCATAGTCTCTAAGAGCTTACATGAATCTCTCATTTTCCATGGCAAGCTCATCCTCTTCACTGTGTTCCCGTTCTTTCCATTCGATTACCATTTTTCCGCTTTCTACCTGCAAACATGTTCATATGGAAAGTATTAGCTATTTTTGAAACTTGGATTTGTAAAAAAATGGGTCTTTAACTTGCATTTTTAAACAAAAATGTTCTGCGCGGTTGGCGCAACTGTTTCTCAACTAGTCGCACCAATGGGCGCGCCCTAGTTCAGAAAAATGGGTGATTGGCACGAGTTCATGCCTGAAACTTGTGCCAACCGCCGTGCCCTAAATTTTACATTTCCTCCCCCATAAATCAAAATTGAGGGTTGCAGGTAGTAAAAGAGGACTTAAAATGAAGGGAGAGATATAGGCTCATACCTGGAACTGACGGATTTGAGATTGATCTGTCGGATCATCCGCAATCGTCGCCGCAATATCACACTGTAAAATGGGTAACTATTTCTCCACAAGAGGTAAAAAGTGAGAAGTAATTAATTTTACCATTTTTGGAACTTTTATAACTTTTCACAACCCTAATTAGGTTTTAAGACATTTTTTTATTATTATTTTATTATATTATTTTCGAGAAATGGGTTTTACACGTGTCTTTGTGCAGGGACAGGTTTTTTCAGGCCATAGTGATGAAGTAACGAGTTATATTTTATACTTTTTCAAACTCAATAAAAACATGAAAAAGTCGCTACTGGAGTCATATTTCAGCTCTTTTCTGACTCTCTAAAATTGAAAAGATTTCCGAGACTCTTGTCGTTTTGAACTCGTAAAATGGCTGCAAAGCGATATCTACCCAGTATACGTTTACCCCTTTTCAGGCTAGGATGGATTATTTACGAAAAAGGAATACCTTAGCCTATCGCGACTAATAGGTTCTTTCAGATATCGGTTTTTACCTTTTTGGATCTAAGATACTATTTACAAAAAGGGCCATGCTGGAGTTTTCTTTTCTGCCTTCTTTTCAAACTCTCTAAACATGAAAAGATGTTGAGTCCTCCCTTTGTCAGACTCGTTAAATATTGATGACATCAGACTTCGTCACTATGACGTTACTGGAGTTCCTCCTTCCTGGGGCTCGTAAAATGTACTAGGTTGGATTTTTCTGAAGGAAAAACTTACATCGCAAGCATATGTTATTCCCTTCAAGCTTGTTTTTAAAAAAAATAATTGGGCTAATCGCTAGAAATGGTGGGGGAAAATTGAACCAGATTTTAGTTGTGTTAGTAGTATGTCGCTCTTGAACATGGCACTTGTCTGCATTCGTGTCGGGCTGGGGACATCTCACTTCGTCATTTTTTTTCCTCCATGGGTTTGGGTAATCTATTTTGACCTCTCATCTTCTCTTTGCCACGTCATCATGACCTCAGATCCCTTGATGTCAAATAATACCAAATACAGTGTCGTGTCGCTGATATGTTCAAGAGAAGTTTGCCTCTGCATTTTTCAACCTCCCTCTGATTCTCTATTGGTCCTGATTCACTATCATCATTTTCCTCTGTCTCCTTTCGATGATGTGGGAAACATTATGGCCCTCCTTTGACCAGGTCACTTCCTGTCGACTTCATCTCATTATCCAAGAATCTGATCTAGAGACTCCCTTCTGGTACCTTGGAGCCTGCATGCCTCAATGGCAGGTTCTTCACATTCGATGCAAGGTTCACATCATTGGCCTTCGATCGAGTGATTCTGTAGGTGTTCGACATCAGCTCACTGTTTACATTCCGTGGATTGTACCTTTCGTACCTTGAGGGCCATTTTCATTATTGGTGGTTTCTCTCGCGTCTGTTAATAGCTTCCATTATTGGCTAGTAATCAGACTATTTTCTTGCATGTTCGACTGCAGCTCATATATTCGCATGCTTGATTTTGTACTTGTTCGGGTCGAGATAGAGCGCAAGACCCTGGGTTTTGTCTGATAAAATTCAAGCTACGGATTCTTGTGGATTATCATGACTCATTGCATGACTCTTTTGATTGGATGGCTGCAACCACACCTGAGTCTATTTGTTGATCCTTACTGTTGGATGGTTGCATCCATACCTCGATTCTCAGTTTTTATGTACTCCATTATGGACGGTTGCACCCATATCACATATTCATGTATTAGAGATATCAGTTGTATTTGTAATTGTAGGTTTCTGACAGCGGTGTTTAGTTCGAACGTGTTCTCATAAATCATTTCGCCCCTCCCTCTCCCTCGGACCTCATGTTTTAGGGGGCATCTATTACACAACATTTTGTAACTGTCCTTGCAATCCCCATCTCGTCCATTGTAGGGTTATTTATGTGATCAATAAGCAGTGTCATGCCTTGCAAAGACCATCATTGCATCCCTTTACATGAGAGCAATATTCTTTCTGTTGACAATTCCCTGAGCAGAGCTTCAAAAACCCTTGTTTTTGCCTTGGAAAAAGTAGTCAATTATCCCCTCGCGCAAATGAGGAAGATTAACACTTGGCCCCATGCCAGTTGGCACTCTGCCTCAGTTAGGCACCCACGCCAAGCTATTTATGGAATTTAAAAAAAAAAAAGAGTCAGAGATTCCACTCCAACAACTTCGAGGAAGAGTCATTGGGATTGGTTGGACCAAATAACCATGGACTCCCTCCTTTATTGTATGGTTTCTACCTATTATGGGAACCTCCTAAAGGATAGGCCTCCCTCCCACCTTTTTAGGGATCCTAACCTCCTCCTTTTCCTCTATAAAAAGAAGCTATCTCTCCTTGCATAAGCTAGTTCAACATGGAGAATTGAGTGCACTATAGCTGAATTGTTGAAGAGATAGAACAAGGAAGAACTTCTTTGAGAGAGCTTAAGCCCATGCCTTCATCCAGTCTGAATCCCCTGATGAGTATCTGAGACGCGCTTCGGCTGAACCCCGCTGGAGGATACTGCAATGTCAAAGCTTTGGTTGTACCTCTTCCTTCTATCAATACATACATGTGACTATTGTTTGGTTCCCATTTTGTGTTATGTCATTTGTTTAATGCAATATGCTTAGCCCTCTTTGACTGGCTAGTAGTTATGAATGAAGTTATTATGTCATATGCTATTCTTGTTTGTTGATCTATGTGTAGGTATCCGAGCATGACTGCAAAAGGATTGTGACTTGCCGAGGTAGGAGCGAGAGGCCACCACCACTACAACTACGACGACAACATTGGATTCCAGGTAGTTTGATCTACCGTGTCCTATTTTCATTCAATAATTAGGAATCATTACACGCTAGCACGTCTCTTTGTTTCTAGACCCACTCTAGGGCTAGAGGGATTGCCTCTGTCCACAGATGGGATTTACCTTCTTAACACTCACCACTTCCCTAAGCTCCCTAACTCCCTTCCCCACTTCTAAAATTTCCTACCCTTATCCCAACTCCCTAACACACTATCCTACTCCCTTTCCCTTCCTTTTCTCCCCAGGTTTTCAAAACAAAACATACACTGTGGAGGAGGAAAGAGAGGAAAGGAGACACCACAAAGGAGGGAGGATTTTGAGACTTGAGCCATCCAAAACTAGAGAATTGTTGGCCTCACCCATGAAATTAAATTGCTTCAAACATGTGGGTTGTTTTGACTTCTGTGAGATTTTCCAAGGAGTACAAAATCACCTTGCTTTGACCAGAGTTTTCATCTCTAACCTCCACAAAAACCAAGTGACCACTGCAGGGGTGACCTTCACCATCTCCATAGATATTATTGTTGCAGCCACAAGGATACCCAATATGGGTGAAAAATGGTTTAAGGCCACAGATGTAGATGCCCAAAATTATGAACCATTTCTCAAGGCATGGTACAAAAATGACAAAAAGAAAGTCTTTCCTTTTAGTCACCTACTTGATAGATTTTCTCCCATGATGAAGATCATCATGAAATATTTCACTTGTGAGGGCAGATTCTCCAGACTATACACCTATCACATCAGGTTTCTCATGCATTTCACTAGGGTGAAATTTCTTAACATCCCTCACTATTTGTAAAAGAGTATTGATAAGATGTCCTACATAATGCAGAATAGAGAGTATGAACATCAGATGAACAACCTCTTCCATCACTCTCTAATCAAAATAATTGTCTTTCATCATCTCAATTAGCTGAACATTGCATGGGAGACCTTCATTAAGAATGATGCCTTCATCACTCCACCACCTCAGCCTGTTAGACCAATTCCACCACCAGCATCAGTGTCTCAAAGACAAATAGGGTCATCTAATCAAGGCTACAGTGAAGGAGGCCAAAGAGGCCAAAGAAGTCAAAGAAACCAAAAAGGTAAAAACCTACCAGATGGAACCTAGGTAAATTTTTTCACCACATAACGTGGAAGGTTCCTTTCCTTCTTCATCAACAAAGCATGGAAAACAAAATCAAGAAGAGATAATTGTCCATGAAGAGGAAGAA
Organism: Pinus albicaulis; assembly: GCA_034641835.2. Taxonomy (NCBI): domain Eukaryota; kingdom Viridiplantae; phylum Streptophyta; class Pinopsida; order Pinales; family Pinaceae; genus Pinus; species Pinus albicaulis. The sequence continues at coordinate 303,202,677 of CM076576.1, read as the reverse complement.
AGAGAGTTTGACTTGATGGACTTGGATGACCAAGATGATCATGAGGGCTCAAATCTGATCATCAAAGAGAAGGATTCCATAATCAAAGAACTGCAGGACAACATGGAAAGAGACCAATTTTTCATATCATTCCTTAAACAAGAGAACAAGAAGTTGAAAGACAAGCAGGTACTCATGGAGTTAGAGCTGCTAAAGGAAAAAAAACAAGAAATCAATTGTAAAGAAATGATGGCACCTAATGACTCTGACCATGATGATACTCAAACCATCAATACAAGACCAAAAACAAGAGGTCTTAAAAGAGCTTTAGAGTAGGAGAGACATGGGGCAGAGCAACTCAGTTTTGAGGAAAGGATTTCAAAGGAAATTGAAAATGACAGAGAGGTGTGGCTTGACAGAGTTAACCTTCACCTTGAGAAGCTCCTCCAAGGAAAACAAAGACAATTATATGCTCAAACATATGCCCAATAGATACATCACTAGAAACAAGATCTGCAACATTAAGCTCAAGCATTTGAAGGACAAATACAAGAAAACCCTAATCAAGAAAAAGGAGGAGGATAAACTGAGATTCTTGTTGATGCCTCCATGATTGCTTGATAAACTTCATCAACGCTCTGTCTAACAATTTTGATCAATTTTGGACAAGTTTTCAATTTTTTGTGCATTTTTCCAAATTTTGACAGACTTTCAACATAATCCACTTATAAAAAACGCAACGCCTAGGGTGTTGTGTTTTTTCTAGGAGCCTCCAAATGAAAAATGGTCAAAACCATTGGATTCAAAAGGCCCTCTACATCAAATTTTGACTATCGGCATATCAAAGTTGGACATTATGACAGGGAGGAATGGCCAAAAACATCCAAAAAAGCACCTTTCTACCTCATTTTTCAGGTTGGCGCTACGCTTTTAACCAGTCTTGAGATATTTCATTTTTGAGGGCCTTAACTTCATCATTTTCAAAATGTAAGGGGATTTTTGGAAACTAGACAGGAGCAGCTTTCCAATGAGCTATCTTGGGCTTAATTTGGACTTCAGCAAGTCCTCCAAAAGTGACCTTGAAGTTGGCATTGCGCTTTTTTCAAGGGCATTGCGCTTTTTCCAATGGCGTTGTGCTTTTTCCAATGACGTTGCGCTTTTTCTAGTTGCCTGATATTTTCAGAATTTTCCATATTTTTCAGATTGGTCATCGAATTGATGAATTTTACTGATGTAATTAATTCATGTAAATGTAATTAAGTCACTTTTAGTTACTAGAGGTAGATACATTGGATAAAAATGTATTTTTGGGATAAATGAATCAGTTTCACCAAAGTTAGGGATGAGTTTGTTGACCTCCCTAGTCTTTGGGTTTCCAGTTGAGCATTTTGGGGATCAGATCCACAAGTCAGGGATTCGACCCCTGAGGGTGGGATAAGTTTTTTTTGGTCTATATCTTTCACCTCCTTTCTTATTGCAAGGGTTGGATGTTGTTGGATTGATCACTGAACACTTTTGTAATCAGACTTTTAGCAGTAATAACAGACTGAGTTGCAACTATTTTGATGGAATTATTGTGGTAAAGTTATTTGACATTGTTTCTTCTTATGTTTTGAAAATGTGTGAATGTATTTTTATTTCATATTCATTCCATTTCTGAATGTAATTTTTTCATAAGTCAGAAAGGCAGAATTCATTAACTTTATGCTCTGTTTTGGAGGAATAGTTATAGTTTGTTTCATCTTCTTCTAGTAGAAAAGAATTCAAATATCTTATGCTCTTTTCTCAAACCCTAGTAGTCTAAACTAATTCATCAGATATCCTTTTATGTTGAAATACTTACCTACCTTTCTCCATCATATCCCTTTAATTCTGATCCTTGTTTTCCCTGACCTAGTTCCTTACTTGACCTATTCACCATACAACACCTCAAAAAATCAATCAACCAAACCCCTGTGCTACTATACCTAGCCTAATATCTCATTGATCTAGTCATCTTGGCTGAGATCCATTGGAGAGAACCCTCTCCTGCCTAGTAGGGCTAGCTACTTGGAAAAATATTAGTATGTGGTTACCTTTGTTGGTCTCTTCTTAGCCTTGGAGTTCTGGTGGAGTGATAACACTCTCAACCACTGTTATAACTCCCGCAAAAAAAAAAATTACTTCCCTCCAATGATTTTTTCCCAGTGCCATATCACCTCTCGCCACCTGTATTATCCCATTATGCTTGCTCCCTTACCGTTGCAGTATGTTGTCTTGTTACACTCGCTCCTAAACTGTTATTCAGTCGATTTCAATGCCACCCACTCCATTATCGTTATCCATTAAAACTCTATGGTCATTTCTATGACATTCATCCCCATAATGATAATCCAAAAATCCTATAAATAAAGCTATCTCATTCCTTGCATCACCCTTTGATTCATTTTTTATTTTGTCGAAAGTGTAGGTTTACAGAGACATAATTTCATATTATAGCTCCACCACCTATTGCCTTTGAAGGAAAATTTGTTACTTGTAGAAACCACCTTTTCATTTTCTATTAGTTTAACAGAGACATTTTCCTTTTTATGTTCCTCTGCAGGTCGATGGCTCCCAAAGGAAAAGGTTGAAAACCAGTCACTGAAGAAACTCTTAATTTGTCTTCCCTGGTAGATCTTGACCATGTCCCATTAGCTGATCAATTCTTCAAGATTATAGACACAAAGTGTGAATTTGAGCTCTACGAATTTCATCCGTGGCTAAAACAGAAATATTTGGAAAAATAAAATTAATTTAAGCTCTAGGAAACTTTATTACCTCTGTACACATTTCCTCAAACCCATGAATTCCCTGACCTAGTCACCTGGTGTCAAGCTAGGTATGATCTCCTTAAAAGGACTCTGATACCTCATAATGGAAACATTCTGATTTATATCACTCCTGAGACCATAAACCAAATGTTTCTTATCCCACAGAGTGATTCCCTCAACCTTTTTTCCCAAACTGCCCTCATGGATTTATATCACAAATTGACCTTTCCTCAAAGAACACAGATCTTTGAAACCTTTGTTACAGATGATGCTGAGATTCTGAAGAAGAACCCTCCTTACCCATCCTCCATGTTCCCTAAAGCCACCAGACACATTATTTCCTTAATTTCCTGTTTGTTAGGCTATGCAAATGATAGGAAAATAGATGAGTCAATCGTGGGTTATTTTTCCATTTCATTTGAAGATAGTCAGCTAGAATTCATGTACAATTACAACCAGTTATTGGCTGATAATATGCATGAACAAATGATGAATTTGAAAACTCAAGGGAGGTTCAAGTACACTTATGTACTACTAGTTCACATGTTTCTTTTTCAACAAGGGGATTCATTACCAATTACATTGCATAAGCAGGATGATCAGGGTGTTAATCAGGCAGTTATTCATTGGAATTAGTTGGTTATATCCATTTCAACTAAGTTTTATTTCGCGGATTTCATTGATTCCTTCATTCATCCAGTTTCCAAACTTTTAAGCATCCAGAATGAGCCTAGGATTGGCTAACACATCAAAATAATATTCTATCTAAGTGATCAAGTTAAGACTGGAGACTGGTATCTTTACCATAATTACACAAAGATCAAAGTATATGGTTGTGAACTGGCACTTTATAAGCTTCCCAAATATGTTCCAATGAGACTTTTCTCTTTGGAATATATTAGAAAAATTATTAACATGGAAGAATTGCACTTTGTTTCAGGTAAAATAAAATCTCAGTTTAATATCAAGACCAAAGTAGGCTCTTTCATATGCAATACCAGATCAACAGGAGTTGAAGTAGATGAAATATTTAAGAGGATGAACTGAAACCAAGCTTCACTTGGTCCTATGATCCATTCAGCATTATTTCAAATTTAAGGGTCAAGTTGAATACAACTCCCTACAACCACACTCTTAGGCCTAAAATTGAGAAATTCATGAACCAGGATCAATGGGCAGAGAACACATTGCAAGAAGCAAAGGAACATATTATTTATACATCCACTCTGCAGACTCCTATCTCCCAAGGCAAGCAACATAAAATGCCTAGAGAAGAACCATCATCTTCTGCAAACATTGCCAAGGAATTCATAATCCAGCAGAAGAAGCAGAAGACTAATTTCACCATTTCTACTGATAAAAGCCAAAAATATCCAGAGATCATTGAATTGGGCGATGCATAAGTTTCTACAGCAACAGAGGGAAGTGTTCCTAATATTCCATCATACTCTACAGCTTCACAAGAGACCATGGCTATTATTCAATCAGTAGGAACCAATGAACAAGGTGATCAAAACATTTTCTCTAAGTTCTTAGAGATCAAACAAAAGAATGAATCTCTAAAGGCCAATGTTTACAGTCAGTTTTGGGAGCAGACCTCTACATCACAACATAATCCGTTGACAACTTTTGACAATGAAAAGGGAAGGATGCAGATGGCTTTCCTACAAGCCAAAGTCCCTTTTCCCAAATCTCCTTCTCATTACAAGAAAACTATATTCTCATTAGACCATATGGACACGCACAAACAATCAGGAGAGATGCTTTTCTCAACCATAACTAGCACATCCATGAAATTGTCCAAATTAAGAATAGCTTTGTCAAATGTACAGTCACAGTTGAAGATTGAAAAACTTTCCTCTTTAGTGAAATACAATAAGTTAAAGTCATTAGAATATATTGTAATTAAGAGTGGTATGAACCTAAGGATGTTAAATTTGTAGAAGATATTCTTAAGAAGAAAAATGCATATATTGCAGCTATTCGAAAGCAAATAAATTTTCCTTCTATAGAAGATCCCCAGACCAAGGAGATAGAGGAAAGTGAACATGATAGAGAGGAAATTCTCAAACTCATCATTGAGTAGAACATTCAGATCAAGAAAATGGAGGAAAAATTTGAAGGTTTACTTAAGGAGAAGAAAAATTCAACTCATCATGCCATGATTCCAATTTCAATGGTACCTATTGCAGTTGCAGGTACAGAACCAAGATCTTCATCAAAAGTAGCCAAATCTACATCAACAACAGGCGACCCAAGAAAAAATGTGCAGGATTTGACTTTACAAAAACAGGAAGAACTCATCAATAAATGCAAAGCAGTCATTGAGCAGGAAAAGGCGTCACTTAAGCAGAAACCAGTTGAATCCTTGAACATGATCAAAGTTCTAAATTCAAAGAACAAGAATTAGAACAGATTAACATCACAGATAGAACATATACCATTTTGGAGATCAAGAAATTTTTGCAGAAGAAGAATCTGTTAAATCAGTTGGAAACAAAGTGTCACACTTTAGACACTATTGTCCAAATATTTCACTTTAATTTCAACTTGCTAAATAAGGATTCCCTAGATTAGTAGCTCCCAATGATAGATTGATCAGCTTGGAGGAGTATTGCAAGAATATTTACACAATTTCCATTGTCAAAGCCAAATTTGCAAGAATTAAAGGTCATATGACAAGAAAATATTTTGTGGAGGCTTTAGATTTTGATTTAATAATAAAACATGAAATCAAAAATCTCTTTATTAACAACCTAATTTTGAGAGATACACTGAAGTAGATGAATTTTTTAGAATATTAGTTAATATGGATATACCAAGTCAGGAAATATGGGATCACTTGTGTGAAACTATCGAGTAATTTTCATCTCCAACAACATGCTAGCAAAGGAGCACATTTTGGGGCCACATCATCAACCACTTCCTCAAATATAGTGACAGATCAACTCAGAAGTTTTTTTTATTCCTATATTTTGATACTATTTTTGTAATATGTTTAAATGCTTCTAATAGATATAAATTATTATAAATAACTCTCCATTCTAGTTATTAAGGGTTGCACCCTTGGATGAGCACTTGTAAGCATAATTGTATGAGCTTTTGATCATTGATGATTAATAAAATGATTATGAATTTGTTTCAATCAGTTTGCCTCCTTGTAATTTTTTCCAGTATTCATCTCATTATGTTTTCTGCATATATTTAAGTTTTATGAAGATAAGTAGGTAAGAGAAAACTTTCTTCGAGTCAATCTTAATCCTCTGAAGTTATAATCCATTTTAGAGATTGATTTATTAGACTATCTATCTATATAAATCCCTCTACATCAATTAATTGTCAGTAATATTCATAATGTTAACTATATTTTGTTAAGTTGTAAACATTGTTTGTCATCCTTTCATACTTATGATAAACTAAACATTCAATCTAGATCATTAGCTAATCATATTTTCTTATAGTTTATGCCTTCACATATGCAAATTAAATCACTGTTTTGAGGTAAAGTAATAACCCTTTCCTTAACACTTAATACTGTCAAAAGTTTAGAACATCTGCCTGTTATTTTCTCAATACATTGGTCATCCAAAAACACCTTTTAAAACAAACAAAATATTTTATATTCTCTAGCATAATTAATTAACGTAGAATTATCTCAGAGGACAACATTGACCAAACAAGCATATCAATCGTACAAATAAAAACATGCATCGAAACTAAATAATCAATTTCTCAAGGTGAATATTATGATGTAAAGGCTAATTATTCTAACTTAGAGATAATCGACATCCAATGTGGATGTTTTGCTGCAAACAAGAGGGACTATTTGAATAGTGGATAGAGTGAACACAATTTTGACAAAATTTGAGTATAGATCACAAAAGGACATGCAATGAATTTTCCTTGGGGGAAATGTTGGCACTCAATTTTTTCATGCAAAGAACACCCAAACCTTGCCATTTTTAGTCTTTTTCGCTCTCTTGTTTTCCATTTACACATTTTAACTAATTTTTCCTGCAATAAAGACAATTAAAACCACAAAGAGGTATTTCTACTATTTTATTTTAATTTTGAGTAATTAGCATATTAAAAAAATTTCTTTTACTATATTTTTAAGTAATAAAATCATTCTGGTAATACTTCATTGATTGAGTTGGTTGTAGACACTCCTAGGAAAATTACAAACATGGATTTCAATCCATGTCTTCATCATATGGTTTGGTTCCATTTAGATTCGCAAAAGGTCAAATGTAAGCATGTGGTCAATGCTCCAATCGTTGTTGTGCTAGCAAGAGGATAAAAACTACAACAGGGAGGTATTTTGTGTTTTCTCTAAAACGTGATAAAGCATGTGATCAATTATTTTAAGGATAAATTTAGCTATTTTTAGAGGTTGGAATAATGTGTAGTTACTCTATAGAGAAATCATAGCTTGGTTTGTTTCATTTCCATTTGTATAAATATACATGGAGAGTAGAAGCTAGGGGATAAATACACCACACAAGCCTATACTTAATCTTTGTATATTTTCTTTTATTCTCTCAATATATATTTCTTATTTCTAGTAGTAAATTTCTTTTTGCTTCATTTTACTTTTATTTCTTTGAAGTTATGTTATATATTATGTTAGGTCCCTATATTACTAGTGTAGTCCCTTATTGTGTTAGTGTAGCCCCCTTATTGTTATTTTTATACCCCTGTAGTCCCCATACTATTATAATTGTGCCCCATAAAACCCCACAATTGTTATTTTTTTTCCCTTACATTATTATTGTTAGGTTGGCCAGGATTATATTGTGACACCATGGACTCATATATATATAAAGGAGATTTTGTCATTTGAATCATCCAAGAATTATTCATTTATGTAATGTAAAGGAGGTTTCCCCCTTGAAGTGGATAATTTCTAAGGCATTGATCTCTCTTTTATTCTATTCTGTGAGCTGGTTTCATAACATTTGGTATCAGAACTTTGGATTCTAGGGTTTCGCTGCTTCAAACAGGTCACCATGGAATTTTTGCTATAAACTTTTTTCTACGAAGGGTCAGATGCTAAAAAAAAAACCATTTGTGATAAAATCATGAGGAATTTCGTGTAAAAAATTCAGAGCTTGGTTCACAATATTTTCAGAGATATGATATGTAGAAATTATGGTTTTTACAGGCTCCCGAATTTCATCTCAAAGAGGTGACCTTGGGAAAATTGACATAAACCTCTGTCTTAGCATCGGATTGGAATTATGTAAAAAGTGGCCAAAATTAAACGAACCGTAGTTTTCTTTGTATCAATTTCAGAGTCAAAGGAGGAAACAGTGATATGTGGCATGTTGTACAAGTTTGATCTACTGAACCAATCCATAATTAGGTCATTGTGGTAGATTGGGCATAACTTTGTCTTTAAGAATACAAATCAAGTCAGACCTGCGGCATTGGAAAGAAGAATCAGAGGGCTATTACAGGACTGAATCTTAAATCTTGGGGATCTAAAATTACAGAGATACATCAATTTCAATATCGAGCTCGTCAAAAGAAAGAAAAAAAGTGTGTATTTGTTTTTTCAAATTGCATAAGTCTTGTTTGAAAAATCAATTTGAAGTGATTCCAAGGGAACATTGAAGCATATATATTAGTATTGAGTTCTAAAATTCCCCCAAAAAATAATTCAACACGCATTAAGCCCTAATAAGGATATACTATGCCTCATGAAGACTTATAATTGCAGTATGATATATCAAAATTACAGTACCAAGTGCAACAAATTTCGATCTTACAAAGAGAAATAAAAGATGACATAGATGGTTTAAAAGAAAAAATGAAGGCTAAGTTGGATGTTTTGAAGGATAAAATGAAAGATAATATGGATGATAAAGTAGTGGAATATCACATCGAGCATTGACAACAAGTTCTCCAGTTCTCAAAGGATAACCTAACTTGGGTGCAGAATCGAATGAAACAACATGAAGATCATCCTCGCATCGAAAGAAGTCATAGAAACAAGAACTCGGTAACTACGAAATCAATAAATTTCAAATTATCTCAGCAAGTGGAAGAACTTACCCATTGAAGATTCCACATGGGAGGATGATAATTTTATACAGAAGCATCAAGAAATAATCAAGTGTTGAGGACAACACTTGTTTTAAGCAGAGGGGCATGTTAGGTCCCTATATTACTAGTGTATTCCCTTATTGTGTTAGTGTATCCCCCTTATTATTATTATTATACCCCTGTATTCCCCATATTGTTATCATTTTCCCCCATAAAACCCCACTATTGTTATTGTTGTGCCCTTACATTATTATTGTTAGGTCGGCTAGGATTATATTGTGAACCCATGGACTCCTATATATAGAAAGGCGATATTTTCATTTGAATCATCCAATAAGTGTTCATTTATGTAATGTAAAGGAGGTTTCCCCCTCGAAGTTGCTGATTTCTAAGGCGTTGATCTCTCTTTTCTTCTATTTTGTGAGTTGGTTTCATAACATATTATCTCTCTGTTTTTTATATTTTAGATTACATTACATTTGATATTTTGTATCTTTATGTTACATTTCATTTGATTAGTTGTTGTTTTGTGTGTTAAAAATGACAACAACTAAAGAATTATGTAAAATTTAACATCTAACATAAAAATTTAATATTTTTATGTCATCCCAATTAAAAATAATAAAATATGGTGTAGTGTTCCTAAATGAATGTAAAGATTTAAATCTTTGGCTCAGTTAATAATAAAAATTTAAAAGTAATAAAGATAGATAATTCAATTTGTTATATTGTAATTTTGTTTTAAAGGACAATTTGGTTCCTTCAACTAAAATTAGAAATTATGCTCTAGTAAAATTGCATAAATAATTATAACTTACATTAGTCAATTCTAAATTAATAATGTAAGTATATTTATTTACATCTTATTCATATAATTTTTTTATGAAAATACTTTCTTAACTTATGGTGGGAAGTAATTGATGGAAAATATGTTTAGTTGAGTAGAAGCTATTTGGGAGGATTTAATTTTTGGATGGTTTTCCTGCAAAACTTAAGAATAAAAAATCACTACACTAATATATGGAAATTATGCATAAATATTTCAACCCTATCCATAATTTATGGCATAAAATATGTAAGGCAATTATCCACATGGCATTATATTGTGCAAAGGTTTCATAAGACCTTCAAGTTATCGTCCACTCAAATGCTTAAAAATTAGTTTTTTAATAATATTTAAAAATAAATATTTATTTTTCAAAGTTAAACATTATAAGTTGCAGTGGTCAATGCTAAACTAATAGTGATCAACAAACAAATCGATTGTTAGAGTCTGTACTAATAATTATTTCATAACCATATTTAAATTTAATTAATAAAGACAAAAAAAATAATATTTACCATAAAGTTACAATATAACATGATTTTCAACCATGGATATTCACCCCCACTTTACCATGGATTAAATTGTAAATAGGTTTTGTTACAATTCCATGGGAGAATACCATGGATTATCAATACCACATGCCCAAAAACCATAACTAATTTCACAATAAAAAATTACTATATTAGACCTTAAATATATCATTAATAACAATAAGTGACAATTCTCGATCATATGGAGATGGAGGGGGGGGGGGAGAGAAGGAGAGAGGGAGGGAGATAGTGGCAGAGATGGATGGAAGAGAGAGAAAGAGAGGGAGAGAGAGAGAGTGACGAGGAGGAGAGAGAGAGGAAGTGAGATGAATAAAGATAGAGAGGAGGGGAGGGAGAGGAGAGAAGGAGGGAGAGAGATATGGAGTTGGACAGGGAGAGAGGTAGTGGGGGGGGAGAACAACAACATAGAGAGATAAAGGTAGAGAGATATGGACTCACAAGGGAGATATGGAGAGAGGTGAGGGATAAAAGAGAGGAGGGAAGAAAGAGAGGAGAGTAGAGAGAGAGGAATAGAAGGGGAAGAGAGATAGGGAGATGTAGAGATGGGGGGAGGAGATAGGGGGAGAGAGAAAAGGGGATAAGAGAGGATATAGTGACAGAGAGAGAGTGATGGGGGGGGATAGAGGGAGGTGGGAGAGAAAGAGAGAGAGAGGACTTGAGAGATATAAGGAGAGAGGGAGGGAGAGAGAGATAGAGTTGGAGGGGGAGAGAGAGAGGGAAGAATAAATGCATAGAGAGATAGAGGTGGAGAGATAAAGAGAGTGACGTGGGAGAGATGGAGAGAGAGTAAGTGAGACGAGAGAAGGAGGAAAGAGTGAGATAAGGGAAAGAGATAGAGAGGGAGACATAGATTTGGAGGGGAGAGAGAGAAGAAAATAGGGAGGGAGATAGTGAGAGAGTTGGAGATAGAGAAGGAAATAGAGAGAGAGAGAGAGAGAGAGAGAGAGAGAGAGAGAGAGAGATGGGGGGGAGACAGGGGGAGGTGTGAAAGAAAGGGAGAGAGAGGAAGGAAAAGAGGGAGGGAGAGAGAGATGGATTTGGAGGGGGAGAGAGAGAGATAAGAATAAAGATATAGAGAGATAGAGGTTTAGAGAGAAATGGATTGACGAGGGAGGGATATAGAGAGAGTGAGTGAGAGAAGAGAAGGAGGGAAGAGAGAGAGAGAAGGGAAAGAGATAGATAGGGAGACATAGATATGGAGGGGAGAGAGATACAGAAATAGGGAGGGAGATAGTGAGAGAATTATATATATATATATATTCAGGGAGGAGATAGAGGGAGGTGTGAAAGAAAGGGAGAGAGAGGAAGGAAAAGAGGGAGGGAGAGAGATATGGAATTGGAGGGGGGAGAGAGGGTGGGAAGAAGAAATACATAGATATAGAAAGTTAGAGAGAAATAGGGTTACAAAGTAGATATGGAGAGAGAGTGAGGGAGAGAAAAGAGTGGGAGAGAAGAGAGAGAGAGAGAGAAAGAGAGGGTGATAAGGGAGATATGGAGAGAGAGTGAGGGTGAGAAGATAGTGGGAGGAAACAAATATAGAGAGAGATAAGGAGAGAGAGAAGGGGAAGAGAGAGAGGGGGAGAGGATGAGGGATGGAGAGAGAGTGTGTATGTTTGAGGGTGAGATATAGAGATAAAAAAGGAGAGACAAAGGGATATAAATATGTATGTGGAGGGGGGATAGAGGGAAGAAGAGAGAGATAGAAATAGGGATGGAGGGACAAATAGATATATATGGAGAGAGAGTGTGTGTGTGTTTGGTGGGGTGATATAGAGAGACAAAGAAGGAGAGATGGAGGGATATATAAATTAGAATGGAAAGGGAAGAGAGAAGACTTGAGAGAGAGAAGGAGAGAGGGAGGTAGATAGAGAGAGAGAGAGAGAGAGAGAATAAAAAATACATAGAGAGATAGATCTAGAGGAAGAGAGGGAGTGATAAGGGAGAAATGGAGAGATAGTGAGTGAGTGAGAGAGAGAGAGATGGAGACACATATATTGATGGATGAGAGAGAGAGAGAGAGAGAGGTGGGAGAGAAAGGGGGAGAGAGGAAGGAAAGGAGAGTACTCGAGGGAGAGAAGGAGAGAGGGAGGGAGAGAGATGGAATTAGAGGGGGAGAGAGAGGGAGGGAAGAGAGATATAAAGAGAGAAAGGTGGTAGAGAGATTATGACAAGGGAGATATTGAGAGAGGGTGAGGGAGACCTTAAAGTGCGGGGGAAGAGAGAGAGAGAGAGAGAAGGGGAGAGAGGGAGAGAAATGTAAGAGAGATAGATAAGGGGAAGAGAGAGAGAGAGAGAGAGGGAGAGGAAGAGGGAGGAAGAGATATAAAGAGATATGGAGAGATGTTCAAAGATATATAGATATGGAGAGAGAGTGTGTATGTTTTGGGGTGAGATAGAGAGACAAAGAAGGAGAGATAAAGGAAGATGGGGATATAGATAGATGGGGGAGAGAGGGAAGAAGAGAGAGAAAGAGAGAGGGAGTGAGGGAGATATCAATATATATGGAGAGAGAGAGAGAGAGTATGTGTCTTTGGGGGGCTGAGATAGAGATACAAATAATGATAAATGGAGGAATACATAATTACAGATGGTAGGGGTAGAGAGAGGGAAGAAGAGAGAAACAAAGAGAGGGAGGGAGAGGCGGAGAGAGAGAAAGAGAGGAATCGGAGAGGGAAAAGGAGAGAGGGAGGGAGATAGACGCAAATATGGAGGGGAGAGAAAGAGAGGAGAAGAAAGAGACATAGAGACAAATACAAATATTATATAGTATTATATAATATTGAATGTTATTATCCATAGAGAAAGAAGGAATAAGAATTTTACAAAAGGTAAAAAAAATTATATTTAGAAAGCCATGAATATTTTGGTTTCTCGTTGAAATAGATGAATTGGTTTCAATGTAGATGTTGATTCTTGATCCTATCTTATCTATTGCACTATATGTATTAATTTTAGTGTAGTTTCTTATTTCTAATCCTATTTGGTTTCTTACACTGGGTGCATTGATTTCAATGTAGATGTTGCTTTCTAATCCTATTTCATTGCTTGCACTAGATGCATTGATTTCAATGTAGATGTTGATGTGTAATCCTATTTCATTGCTTTCAGTAGATGCATTGGTTTTAGTGAAATGTTTATTTCTAATCCTATTTGATTAATTGCACTAGATGCATTTATTTTAGTGCAAATGTTTATTTCTTATTTGATGTAACTAGAGGTACAATGTACATTAATTTCAAAGTAATTAGATTAATATTGTGTGTTGATTTTAGTGTAAACAAAAAAAAAAAAAAATATTGACGACATGACTTGATTTATGTGTTGCAATAATTCAACCATAAATAAACTACTTGAATTTTAATCTTAAATAAAATGTTCACTTACCTAAAATGTTTACTTCTTGAAACTATAAACGATTTGTAATTGTCTACATTCTTATTATTCCTATTTTCGATCTTTCAACGTTGTTAGTTAATTTGCATTCAAACGAGGTAATAGAAAAAAAGTACCATTGAAAATTGGTTGGGGTTTACCACTCCATAAGTCACAATGTTGACATTGGACAAAGCTACTATTAATATTAGAGAGTAAGAGATACAAGGTATGACATTTACTACAATATCTTAGTTAAAATTTGAATGGTTTATAATTTCAACCACCAAATTTATATGATCGATATCAAAACATGGAAAAACTAATATGTGTGACAATAAAAATAGTAGATTAAAATAGTTTGAGAACAAACACAATGAAGACTATTTGTAATAATCTACCCCCCTATTATTCGCATTTTCTATCATTCAACACTGTTGTTAACACAAGAAAATCGTACACGCATTTGTATAGTATAACAGAAGCCCAAAGTCATCTAGCAGGACGTACAGGTGAATATTTTCCAGCTGAAGACATTATGAAAGTTCAAAAATTTAATTTATCCTAAGGTATTATATATAAAAATTGGACTATGCAGCATATTTTAAGGAATAAAATATGATTGTCTAGCTTTTTCTTCGAAATCCGCGCGATCAAAGAAAATCTTGACTCAAAAAATTCAGGACCACTTCCCATGCTTGGAAGATAATTCTATGACATGTTCCAGTCAAGGACAACTGAATTCGAGTCACCTTGAAGATATGAATCCATCAATGGAATCATTTTTCCCTACTCATAAGTCATCATCATTCTTGAACCAAGTGAGGGAAGATGGATTCAAAAAAATTTATATAAAAATATCATTGGAGAAACCAAAGGGGAGACAATGTTATGCTGACCAAATTACTATCAGAGCAACACAACATTTCATTGTTGAAGCAGAATAAGTAAGAGCATTAGCATGTTGGCCATATTGCTTCTAATAAATCCACCATCCCAGTGAAAGAATAAGAGTCTACCATTGAGAGAGTCTTCATATTTCTTTGAGAGAGAGGAGAAGCTTGCAAAGAGATTGAGGAAAGGAACCTCCTTGCTGAGGATTTTTTAGCATCATAGTTCAAAGAATTCTCTTCAAGTGTTTAATATTCATATATTGTATTTATATTATACCACAAGTTGTTAATAAAGGGAGCCCTTTTCCACTATTTTGTTGACTTGTTTGCTTCATTAAGCATTGTTTGTGTATTTATATCTTTGTTTTAGTGTATGTTTTTATATGAATTTTTTTCACCATTTGCAATTCTTTTTTTATATTAGTATTTTCACTAAGAATACCAACTCTATATGTATTCCTTTCCAAGGAACAATCAACTGCTAAATAGGTATATTTTGGTACACCATTGCTACAAAAACACTACTATAGAATTGGAAACCATATTGTTGTCTTTTATTTAAACTAGCGGTTGTGTTTACAGGACCCTCTATCTGCATCATCACCTCATAAGGCACTCAACATCTCTCTAGAATTTTTTCAGGACCTTTTGACCTATAAGGTTGGTCGTGAAAACGTTCTTGTTCAGAGTTTATTGTCGACCATGCGACTTTATCTCAAACAAACGTGCAAGCCACGAATTTTGCTCAGAGAGACGTGCGACTGCATCTATGCATAGTGAAACCCGTACAATTTACATAAAGTAGAAAATACCTTGTAATTTCACTTTTCTCAGGTTATTGACAACCTTTAGATAATTTCCTTCACCTCTGCATTTTTTTTCCAGTCAGTTTAGATTGCCTGGTTTCTTTACTAATCACTATTAGTGGAGAAATTGGATTATATTTCATTTTTAATTGAAATTCACACATATCTTAATTATGGGGAAAATTAAGTGGCCAAATTATACATTTGTTTTTCAACCTATTTTTCTAGTTTTTGCAAATCACATAGCTTAACTAGTAAAGGAGTAAGTGGCCCATCATCCACAAATCTTGCTACTACACAAAACAATTTTTCCGTTTCACTAGTTTTGGGAATAGGGCCAAGTTTCATTACAAAAATTAAGTAATATCCACTTCCCATGTGTCTTTTAGGAGAACCTGGGCTTGCATATGAAATATTTCTTAAAGAACTTTAGTTTCCCATCTCCCTCTAAGCACATATACTATAATAGGAAAAAGAGTAAGCAACCCATTATTTGTGCATCATTACTTTTTCATGCAAGGAATAATTAACACTTAGTGTAAATATGGGATATTGTAATGGATCGCCGAATATCCACATCTTATCACACTTTTTATGCTCACTTTTCCACACACTAAGCATATGCAAGCTTTGTATAAGAAGGAATCTAGTTTACGGAAATTTTTGTACTTAGCTTATTTTTTCTTACCATATCACACCCTAAGAAAATTAAAACTCCTAAAAGAAGCCATAACTTGAACCAACTAAATATCCCCATAGGGGCCACAAGAGAATTCATAGTCCAGGTTAGGACCATCAGGGGTAGGCATCCCATAAGCCTTCATGGTCGTGTTATATCTTTGAAACATAAAAGTTGACTTTTAGGGTGCTTAAAATCCTTCATCATCCCACGGAAAATATTACCCGAGCATGTCAGAGACCTGATTCAGAGGGGTTTCGACTTAGTTCCATTGCATGCGGTGATATTCAGGGCTACCCGACCTGTCTAGTGCTCAGTATCGGTAACTTACTACCAAGAAGCTAAAGACTCGACTGCTCACGTGGGACGAAGGTATCTTAATGGAAAAAGTTAGGACAACCATCCCTATAGGTGGATGTGTGGGCAACACTAAAGCCTCATCCATTACCTTAGTCGATTCTTCGGCTGCTGGAAAGTGTCACCAGTTCTTTTGGTACGTTTCTCCAGTACCCATCAAAAGATATATTCACAAGGCCTAGTTACTTTGAAAGTGGCAAGGACGATTAGGTATTCATAGGATTTTTTATCATACGCAAAAGAAAACGGAAACCATTTTTTGTTTGATTGATCAATTAGCCTAATTTTAAAGGAAAGTAATCATTTTAATTTTTCCTTGTTTTATGTATGTGATTTTATTGTTTTGATATTTATCTCCTTCCCTCAATCACACAAAATAACACACATCCTACTCGACACCCTAGGGGACCCCATGACTCCTTGTTGATCTAGACATTTTCTAAACCTCCCCCCATTACCGAGATGTGTGCTAGGTCTCTCGCCATTTAGGCTTAGAGGATGCCATGTATGAATCTTTATAGGATCTTCCTTTATCAGTTCAAATTTTCTTGGGACCCATCCCCATCAACACACACCTTTCACGACCCCGCAAGGTTCCCCACACACTAGCACTTTGGGAAACCTGCACCCCACCCCTCCAAAACATCTACGAGACACCCATCAGGTTAGTTCTCCTCATACTTCCCCACAAAGGACCCCTTTACACATAGTTTTTTAAAATATTTTCGTGATGGCGAACAAATTTCAGTTACCATTTTTATCTTCCTTAAATCTACCTAATTTAAGCCAGTTAACTAATGAACCTATATCACATGGACCCAATTAACCACACATGCCTACCAAATTACCTTCGGATGTTCCAAAATTCAAAGGTAAACAAAGAGAAGATCTTGTAGATCATGTCATGACCTTTCACCTGTGGTGTTCCTATAATAGCATCACAGAAGACACTATTCATTTACGTTTGTTTGAACACACCCTTATGGGGGCCGCGACAAAGTGGTACATAGGTCAACCATCTAGGATGCATGGAAACTTTGGTTCAATAGCCACTATTTTCCTCACATTATTCCATCTCCCAGTCTGACAGGACTTAGGCCTAGAACTCCTTACTCATTTCAAACAGACACATGTTATACACATATTAGACCATATCCACAAATGGCGGAAATGTCGGAGCTTGTGTAAAGAAAATTTGGAATCAAAACTCCTCCTCGACCTTTTTATGATATCTCTTACATCATAAATATATAAATATCTGGCTAATTAAAACCCACAAAGAAAGGAATAGGTCATCAATAAAGCTCAGCAAATAAAGCTTATCTACACTCAGTTTGGATACCTCTATCATGTCCTTCTAGATGCCCCCCACCTACAAAATTTTAAACAAGAGACACTAGGTGCATCCAATTTTGTTGATGGATTGATTGGGTACATAGCCCAAAAACAACCCAACAACACCTACCAATATCCTGGATACTCATTCAATGGCCAAGTATTTGATGCTATGCAAATAAAAACACCACTGCAACATACATGATATTACTCTAGTCAACCCATGCCTATACATAATGTGGTTAGTCAGGTCAACCAATACTATCCCATGCATGGAGGCCCACATCCTCCCCCATAGGGAAACCAATACCCATCTAAGAATTTGGAAGCAATTTTCTCTTCCCATAACTCATATGCTAGTTAGGGAAAAGGAAATCAGTATTCTCCTTTCCCCGCACAACAACCGTTAATAACCCACCAGCACAAAATAATGCATGGGTTAATATAGTGCATCCCTCCCATTCTCAACAATAAACATCATTTTACCAGGTGAATACAACTAACCCACCTAACCCTGCAATGAAAAAACAAAAGATAAAATAAAAAGGAGAGCCTAGATAGGGGAACAATAATCAACAACACCCTCCACGGACACTGGTTGGGGGAAAGCCCAACTAAAATCAAAACTAGTATCAAACCAATAATAACTCCCATAGGAAAAAAATAATAAAATTCTACAAAATAATCATACTTGTGCCATATTTGTGGAATATGGTCATTATACCCATCATTTCCCTCAAATCCCTAAGTTGAAAAGGATACAAGGTACTAGGGGGCAAGGAGAGTAAAACCAACAACCTACAGTAATGAAAAATCTCTTCCCCCATTTGGGAGTGGTTAATTATGAAAAACAACCATCCTAGGAGAATCACCCTATAGGGAACCTCCATAATAACTTTAATCGCAACATTTACATGGTAGGGGAAGACATTCTCCTATAGACGCGAAATAAAAATTATGAAACTCCCCCAAAAATCAATCCATCCACCTCAACCACAACAACACCTATAGCATTGTTGACCATCCCTTGACTTCCTATAGAACCCATGATAAAAATGGTAAAAGGTCCTTTACGACGAGCATGAAATAACTCGAAGGCTACTCATAGTTACAACATAGTCAACAACTTAGCTCGATTTTCTTGAGCTATGTCAACATTAGAGTTCATGAAATCATTCCCAACCCAATGGAAAGCCCTACTTTCCACATTAGGTGCAATCGAACCTACTGATTATCGCTTAATGGTTTTTATTTGGATAAATTTGGCCCACGTCTTCCATCACTAGTCATCTTCCAAATCCCGGTCTCAATCCAGAACATCACCATTCATCATTGTATCATTAATGAAGGATCATACACATGTATTATGTCCAAAACAGTTTTGAAGAAACTGTGATCTTTGTAACTCAAACCATCTGAAATCATTCTTAGAGCATATGAAGGGGGCCCTTCAGTCCCCATAGGCCTATACCAAGACATGCTGGTGCATCTCGCTGGAAAAAATGTGTTGATTGACATCGAAGTCTTGGATGCATAGTTGTATTACAACATCCTTCTTGGGAGAAGTTATATGTATGCAATGGATGCAGTAGCATACTTCATGTTCAGGGTAACGATGTTCTACCATGAAGGGAAAATCGTTACAGTTGACCAACTCACATATTATGAGAATAAGATGATAATTGCCCCTCATGGCATCCTACCTTTTTTAGGATCTTCTCCTGAGTTGATTACAACTTACACTGAATTCAGGCCTGGATAATTTAAACCATCAACCCTCTTTAGTACATACCTTGGAGAACCCCCTTTGTTGTTGGAAGATTTTCTATCAACCACAGGAGCTCTGATGTGCATGATGAGTTAATCAAACTGCGAACCGAGTCAAGAATCAATTACACACACCACGAGTGTTGCAACTACTGACTCCACATTCCTACCATATGCCATCATCCAAACTCCCTTCTTATACCCTATGATACTAGTGTATTGCCTTATTTTTATTATTAGTGTTTCCCCCTTATTTTTATTGTTGTGCCCATTTAGTCCCTATTGTGCCCCATAGAAGCCTACTAGTGTTATTGTTGTGCCCTTACATTATTATTTTTATGTAAGCTCTGATTATATTGTAACCCCTTAGACTCCTATATATGGAAAGGAGGTTTTTTCATTTGAATCATCCAAGAATTTTTCATTTATGTAATGTAAAGTAGGTTTTCCCCTTGAAGTGGATAATTTTTAAGTCATTGATGTATCTTTTCTTCTATTTTTTGAGTTGGTTGCATAACATTTGGTATCAAAGATTTGGATTCTAGGGTTTGGCTTCTTCAAACAAGACATATTGGAATTTGCGCTAGAAATTTTTTTCTACCATGCTTAAGAAGTTGAAATTTTGACCATGTAGAGAAGAAATCTTGGTGAATATCGTGTAAAAATTTCATATCTTGGTTCGCTACAGTTTCAAAGATATGATCTTTGTAATTTAGCGTTTTTGCAAGCTCCAAAATTCAGTATCAAAAATGTGACCTAGGGAAAATCATTAGAACTTTCGTCTCAATAATCATATTTGAATTATGTAAAAATTTGTTGAAAGTACATAGACTGTATTTTTTGTGTAGAAATTTCAAGGCCAAAGGTAGAAACAATGACATGTGGAACTCCGTACAAGTTCACTCTATTGAACTAGTCTATAATCATGCTATCGTGGGAGATTGAGTATAACTCTTTGTTGAAGACTCAAATCTTAGTCTTACTTGTGGGGTTGGAAAGTAGATTCAGAGGTATACAATAGGAATGAATTTCAGACCTTGGAGATCCTAAATTACGATGTTACAACCTTTTCAAGATCGAGCTCCCAAAAGAAAGAAAAAAGTGTGTATTTTTTTTTTTTAAATTGCATAACTTTTGTTTGAAAAATTAGTTTGAAGTGATTCCAAAGGCATATTGAATCATAGATATCAGTATTGGGTTATAAAATGCATCTCAAAAAAAAAAATCCACACCCATTAAGCCCTTATAAATCTATACTATGACACATGAAGAGGAACAATTGCAACATGATATCTCAAAATTACGGGACCAAAACATTTGGCTCTCGTAAAAAAAAAACCAAAGATGGAGTAAAAGATGACATGGATGGTAGAAAAATAGACATGGAAGCTAGGATGGATTCCATGGAAGCTAATATGGATGTTTTGAAGGATGTCAAAGAAGCTAAGATGGAGGGTTTGAAATAAGGCATGGAAGGTTTGAAGGAAGGTTTGACAAAATTGTTGCAAGAAAGGCTTCTCGGTGGTGACAAGGTAATCCATGAAAATCATGATGAGGTCAAAAGGAATATGAATTTTGATTTTAGAAACTCCAATATTTGGTTTAATAACCACTACATTCCAAAGATCGATATGAGTAAGTTTGATGGTAAGGATCCAGTGACATGGATACTACAAATGGAGCAATATTTTTATCTCCATGATGTGAAACACTCACAAAAGGTATGCATTGCAACTTTGTATTTAGAACCCAATCAGTTTGTATGGTATAAATGGATTTTTTCTCATAAAACGCTTGTCACTTGGTCAATTTTTACAGACGAAATGATAGCACATTATTAGGACACAAAGAGAAACACCTTCTTTATCCAATTGATAAATCCAAAACAAAAGGGTTCAATGGTAGAGCACATTGAGGACTTCCAAAAATTGAATATTGAGGTAACAAATATTCCATAGGAGCATAGGATTGATGCCTTAATAGGTAATTTAAAGGATAACATCCAACATGAGGTTATCCTTTGGTAGCCTGATTCATTGGAGAAGGCATTCAGGGTGGCAAGAAAATTTGAAATCAAAATTATGGCAACAAGGAAGTCTACCACTCACAACTATAAAGATGGAATTGTTGTTTCTCCTAGCCTCCCACAACCTACAAGGTTGACACCACAACAATTGAAGGAAAAAAGAGAAAAAAGGATTTGTTATAGTTGTGATAAAAAAAATACAATAATGGTCATAAGTGCACTGAGAAGAAATTATTTTACATAGATTGTGAAGAGGAGGAGGAAAAGGAATAAGAAACATCAAAATAGGAGGATTTACACTAGGAACCAACCCTGGAGAAACATGAAATGAATTGACCATATCTTTTAATGCATTGGCATGAATTACCACTTCTAAAACTCTCAATATAGAAGTATATATCAAGAAGAGAAATTTGATAGTGTTGATTGATTCAAGTAGTACCCATAATTTTATTCATTGTAAGATAGCCTAGGAATTGAATTTCTTCCTATATCCAACACCAGAGTGTCAAGTGATGGTTGCAAATGGATGAACTATAAATTGCTCTATAAAGTGCCATAATATCAAGCTAACCATGGGGGAATATTTATTGAATAGTCCAATTCTCTCCATTCCAATGGGTGGTTGGAAGGGAAAGGAAAGGAAGTTGAATTACAGGGTATACACTAGGAACCAACCCTAGAGAAAGAATAAATTAATCTGACCATTTCTTGTAATGCATTGGCAGGGTAAAAAGATAAAGGTAATAATGTTGATTGATTCAAGTAGTACCCATTATTTTATTCATTGTAAGATGGCCAAGGAATTGAATTGCTTCCTATATCCAGCTCTAGGGTGTCAAGTGATGGTTTCAAATGGATGAACTATAAATTGCTCTAGAAAGTGCCATAATATAAAGCCAACCATGGGGAATATTTATTGAATAGTCCAATGCTCTCTCCATTCCAATGGGTGGTTGGAATGGGAAGGAATGGAAGTTGAATTACAAGGTATCACAGGGAAACCAAGAAAGATAATAAACTCTAATGCCACGAAAAAGCTTCTGAAGAAATAACAACGAGGTGTAATTGCATAATTATTCTCACTATAGTTTCAAAGATCAACATCATCTATTTCAAAAGTATTGGACAATCACTCCAAGGTGTTTGAGACTCCCAAATGCATCCCACCTATTCATGATCATAATAATGTTATCCATTTGATTCCAGGAAGTGTTCCTCCAAACATCAGGCCTTACATATGTCCTTATGCCCAAAAGAGTGATATTGAGCGTATGATTGCAAAAATTCCAGGGGCTAGTATAATTCAACCTAGTCAAAGTTATTTCTCTGCTCTGCACAAGAACGATGGATCATGGTGTATGCGTTCGGATTATAGAGAGCTCAACAAGCTCACTATTAAAGATAAATTTCCCATCCCCATCATTGATGAATTGTTGGATGAATTACATGGAGAAATGTACTTCACCAAGCGTGATATTCATTCAGGATATCATCAAATTAGAATGAGGACTGAAGACTAAAGACATTCCGAAAACAAAATTTAGAACTCATGAGGGTCATTATGAATCTTTGGTCATGCCTTTTGGCCTTACACAATGCACCTTCCACGTTTCAAGGTTTGATGAATTCCATTTTCAAACCCTTCCTTAGAAAATTTGTTTTAGTATTTTTTGATGATATACTAATCTACAACAATTCTTGGAGGGATCATGCTCAACATGTTGACAGGGTGCTCAAACTATTGTAGGAGAAACAGTTATATGCAAAAACCTCCAAATGTTTCTTTGGATTACACAAGGTGGAATATTTGGGTCATATTGTATCTCATGAGCGTGTTAAGGTAGACCCTAGCAAAATTAAATCCATTAAGGAATGGAAAATCCCCACAACCATAAAGCATCTTCAAGGATTTCTCAGGTTTACAGGGTATTATCGCAATTTTTTTAAGAATTATGGGAGAATATCGGCATCTCTAACATCATTATTGAAGAGAGATGAATTTTCTTAGACTCTAGAAACAATTAAGACCTTTGAACCTCTTAAAGAGGAAATGTGCCAAGCACCATTCTTAGCTACACCAGACTTCACAAAAACCTTTATTGTGGAATGTGATGCCTCAGGAAATGGAATTGGTGTAGTTTTAATGCAAGAAGGAAGACCCATTTATTTTAAAAATCGTGCAATCAAAGAAAATTATTTACACAGACCTATTTATGAGAAGTAAATGTTGGAAATACTACATGAACTAAATTAATGCCGACCTTACCTAATGGGAATACACTTCAAGGTAAAAAGAGATCATGATAGTCTTAAATAATTTTTCGAACAAAAATTATCTTCAAAAGAGCAGTAAAAATGGGTCACAAAGATTTTGGGTTATGACTTTTAAATCATTTACAAAAAATGGAAGAAAAAATTTGTTGTAGATGCACTCTCAAGAAAGGATGAGGATGTGGAAGCATTTCTTTGTGCCATTTATATTATCCAATCTGAGTGGATAACTTAAGCAAGGGATGAATAGAAGAATGATGAAGAGGTGTGGACACTCATCCAAAGTTGCAACAAGATCCCAGTACATATAATACATTTACCTGGAAAAATGATTCATTATGATACAAAGATCACTTATATATTTGTAAAGATTCCCAACTCAAACAAATTATTGTTTTGGAATTGCACACCTCTCCCTTAGGAGGGCACTCACGATTTTTAAAAAATTACCACAGGGTCAAGAAGGAATTTTTTGGGATGGCCTTAAATATGATATTCAAAATTTTGTGGAGGAATGTTTGGTTTTTCAAAAAAATAAAGTTGAGACAATTAAGACTCAAGTCTATGACAACCTTTATCAAGTCAACGTTTAGAGGAGGTTTTAATGGATTTTATCACAGGTTTACCCAAGTCCGAAGGAAAGAGTATCATAATGGTGGTAGTTGATATACTTACCAAATATGCACACTTTTGTGAATTATCTCATCCATTTAAGGACAATATAGTTGCTACTACATTTATGGAAACAATTCAAAAGATACATGGAAACCCAAAGATTATTGTAAGCGACAGAGATCCCATTTTCACTGGAAATTTTTGGAAGGAATTATTTTCTTTTATGGGTACTCAATTAACCCATATCTCATCTTATCATCCTCAATATGATGGGAAAAATGAGATAGTGAACACATGTTTGGAAGGATATATTTGTTGTTTTGTATCTAATAAACAGGCGCAATGGGTCAAGTGGTCACCTCTAGCTGAATGGTGGTATAACACTTCCTTCCATACTGCAACAAAAAGGACCCAATTTATGGAATTTTATGGATATTATCCATTGTCCATCACATCATATTTAAGAGAAAATTCTAAGGTTCAAGAAGTGGAAGATCACATCGAGCATCAAAAACAATTTCTCCAACCCTTAAAAAGGATAACCTCACTTTGGCACAGAATCAAATGAAGCAACAAGCATATCAACATTGCAACAAAAGAATTTTTTATGTAGGAAACTGGGTATTTTTACAGCTACAACCATACAAACAAATGTCCTTCAAGCAAGCTAAGAAGGATAATAAATTATCACCAATGTATTATGGTCCTTACAAGGTGTTGCAAAAGATTGGTACTATGGCATATAAATTGGAGCTTCCTACATCTTCCCTCGTGCACCCAGTTTTCCATGTTTCATGCCTAAAGAAGGTTATAGGTGATGAGCTCCAAGTTAAAACAATATTTCCAGAACTTGATGAGGAATGAAAAATAATATTGGAACCTGAAGTAGTCACTGAAACAATAACTTGATAGCTATGAAATCGATCAATTTCAGAGTATCTCATCAAGTGGAAGAACTTACCCGCTGAAGATTTCACATGGGAGGATGAGAATTTTATACACAAGCATCCATAACTACTCAAGCGTTGAGGAAAACACTTTTTTTAAGGAGAGGGGCATGTTAGGTCCCTATAATACTAATGTATCCCCTTACTTTCTTTGTTTGTGTATCCCCCTTATTTTTATTGTTGTGCCCATGTAGTCCCCATATTGTTATTATTATGCCCCATATATGACCACAATTGTTATTTTTGTGCCCTTACATTATTATTGTTATGTCAGTTCTGATTATATTGTGACCCCTTAAACTCCTATGTATAGAAAGGAGGTTTGTTCATTTGAATCATCCAAGAATTGTTCACTTATGTAATGTAGAGGAGGTTTTCCCCTTGAAGTGGATAATTTTTAATTTGTTGATCTATATTTTCTTCTATTTTGTGAGATGGTTTCATAACAAGACTTATCCAAGGTTATTACATGAGGGCTCCAATTATGCATCATGAGGTCTCCACTAATGTATCCAAGTCAACTTTTAAAATTATTTTCAACAATACTTTCCCCAACAATGTGTCTTCAATATATTCCAACTACAACCTTCAAAATGGCTTTCCAATATATACTAATCAAGAATATGCCCAATACTTCTTCAAATTCACTTTAAGATGTATTCACCAAGAGTCTTATTAAAGAATACTCCAAACTATGCCCAATATGCTACTCTTAATGTCAATGCAAGTCTTCTTCGAAGATACTCCAATAGTTGCTCCAAGGAGGTTTATCTAGGTCTTCAAATGCCTAAAATAATTGTCCAAGCTAAGTGACATTCAAACTTGCAATAAATCCACTTTCAAACAGTCCTGAGATACCCTTTTGTAACACATTAAAGAAGTTTCAAGTGGGAACTATTAAATTCAAAGCTAAATATTTTTCTTGTGGAAGAGTAGGTCACTATGTTTCTACATGTCCATATAAATAAAATCATGGTAAGAAAGAAAAAGGAAAGGATGTATCCAAGAAAAATGTCAAAAATAATTTCTCTACAAAGAAAAGTTTTTATTCTAATGATGATAGTGAAGACACATTAGATGATCAGGTAGATCAAGATTCAAACTTAACACTAGTTACAAAATTATTTTGGGCCTCAAAGAGCAGTTGACTAGTGAATCAGATAATTGTGAAGTAGATGATTTAATGAATGCATTGCGAGAAATATGATAGACTCACGAATGCAAAAAAATATCTAGAAACTCAAGAGAGTAGTATTTTTAAAGAAATAAACTTCTTTAAGACTCATTTATAAGCAACTAATAGAAGTGAGGAAGTCTTAATGAAACAACTTCAAGAAAAATAAAGGATTTGCGAAAAATTAGAATAAAAAATTGTGACTCTAAGGGAAGATTATGAGAAAAAAAATCACAATCATATTGGAATCTCAAATGGGTATAATAATTTGAATCATTAGATAATATTAGTAATGAACAACACTCTCATCTAATTAAGATAGGCCTTGGATATAATCGCAAGGGTTAATATCTACAAGGAGATGAAAAGGATTTTAAAAAAAATCATCAAAATAAAAATGAATCAAGCCACCCACCAGAAAGAAAGTAATCAAGATCATAGACACGATCAATCTTAAAGTATACGATATGGTTTAATGGATATTGTTTTTCTTGTAACTTGTTTAGGCATAAGGCTTTTGATTTCAGATCTAAAATATGGAAAAAAGGAAAGAAAACTTCTTATTACAAGTGTTATGAGTGTCACATGGCCAAATATTGCAAGAGGATCAGACTTTTCAAACCATCCAATAAAGGGAAGAAGATTTGATGGAAGAAGTAGCAATGGCTAGAGACATAGGATAGATAGCCCCTACTGCAATCTATTGTACTTAATGCATATTTCTAACAAGGATTGAAAAAGTAAATATGAGGTGCATAACATCATGGTAAGTTGAAGATAGAAGCAATGGATGACTACTAGGTCCATAGGATGAGTTTGTTGAAAGACGTTTTTATCACGAAAATATATTACACTCATCTATACACATTAGAAGAAACTAAAAGGTAGTGATTAGCACATACATAAGTGACATTTTCAGCTGGAAACACCATGAATACCAAAATTCAAAATCTTTCCTAAAGCTCAAGTTAAAAAAGTGAATTGTGTGGGTGCACCATTATTGGAAATTAAAGGTTGCACAACTATTTCTTTGATATTTGTGTGGTCGTGAGAAATCCAGTCAACACCTTGGGCCACGAACTTACTTGATCAACAATCCAAATATTGACATGATGGGCTGACAAATTTGAGCCTTAACCCCCAAGAAGCCTTAAAGGAGAGGAATTGATCGCTCTCATATTATTTATGAGGTGAAACGCCACATCAATGAGTCAATGGGAGGAGAAGTGTCCAAGAATCTCTATAAATACAAGTTCAAGGAGAGCTAAAAAAAAAAATCAAAGCATTTTTATGCTACCAAAATTGCTCCCAAGCAATCAAGAATTTCGTTGAGAAGAGGATTTCATCATTGAGAGAGTCTTCATACTTGTTTAAGAAAGAGAGGAATATTGCAAGGAGATTTAGGAAAGGAACTTCCTTGTTGAGGATTTTTTAGCACCATTTCTCAAACAATTCTCTCCAAGTGTCTTTTATTAATCTATTGTATCTCTTTTACATTCAATATTCAATAAAGGAAACCCTTTTCCATTACTTTGTTGATGTGTTTGTTTCATTAATTGTTTATGTGTTTACTTCATAGTTTTTAGTTTATGTTTATGTATGTGTTGTTTCCATTACTTTCAGTGCTTTGCTTATTTATGTTTTTCCACTGATAACAACCAATTGCTTGTATTTTGCTTGTAGGTAAAAACCAACTAAAAGGAAGGTGCCTTTGGTACTCCATAGCAACAAAAAAACCATTACAAGATGGCGATTCCACTAGTTGAATTTCTTCACTAGTACAAATGGGGCCAAAATCCAATGGCTATTAGTCAGATTTGTGATTTATTGGCATCAACTATCTGACACATTGGTGCTTATCAAATCATTGGTGTATTTTTTTCAAATATTCGATAGTTTAGTTACTATCAGATATCTGATGATATAGATGTCAATTATCCAACACATAAAAATGCCAAAATGGTCATTAAAAAATCTATGTTTATAATTCAGAGTTGCGATGCTACAAATTATCGAATATATAATGGATATAATGACAAATATATGGAAGGTCACGTATCAGTTCACAGTCATATATTCGACAAATAGGTCATTTTGTCTACCGAAACAATACGACGTTGAGGCATCGGTAATCGATGGCATAAGTAAATTTCGTGACTGCAGTGTTGTTTCTCTGACACTTTCAATTCAAAACTGAATTGTTGGATATGCGACAGACGAGAGTTCTTTCCAATGGGAATGTTTTGGTACCCACGCTTACATCCATCGATTCGGTCTTCGAGTATTCGATGAGTACTCTAACTAGAATTCGTCGAATATTCAACGATCTTCCTCTGACGTCGAATATTCGGCAGATATATGTGTTTATAATATATATATATATATATACACACACACACATAATACTGTTTTGAAGACTATAGGAATTTCATGACACACAGTATCCTTCATTGTTGATCACCCGGAGTTAAAGCTAGAGGAGTCCACTAGCTGCAAGTGTTCCCATAATAAAAGTTCATATTTTCTATTATCTCCGCATTATACCAGTCTGAAATAAAATCACTCCCAATTAATGAAATTTTTACATCTTTTTAGAGCTTGTCAATCTCCTCTTTGAAAAATTTATCTTTAATATCTTGAATTACCTCTACACTAGAAGGCTAAGTAACAAATTATTTTTCCATTAGAGTCGAATTATCATGTGAATTCCCAACATCACAAGTCAACTCTTGACTCCAGATAGTTTCTTTAAGTGTTGTAATGAAACATGAAGTATTTCCTTTAGAACAATTAAAAAATTCAGATCCCTTCCCACCATATTAACCATCCTCAAACTACCAACTTCCAACAGGAGAAGAGTACACTTTCATTCACATATGGCCACCTGCATCCTCTGCATGAGGGTAACCTGGGACATTTCCTTTAACATACCATTTTTGGCATGATCATCTTTGACCATAGGATGCATGGATATTTTTTTCATGAAGAAATAAAAAGGAAATTTATAAGGGTGTTTTCCAAAGTACCATATGTGAATCAAGCCAAGAAAGGATTTTGCACTATTGTTTCATAACCATTTCTTTTTGTGGGAACTGTTGGCAAACATTGAAAGAAACCAGATCATGGTGACTAAAAATTCATAAGTGGGCATTGTGGAATAACATGGAATATTAGTTAGATATCAATTATTCATGTATTTATGCATGGTGATCTCGTATATCAAGGTATATATGCTCCAAAACTAGACCTTGTCACATACAGGATTTTGAATAATCTACTATGGATGCTCGTTGAGTATTCCTTGTAATTTCTCTTCATATATTAACATTTAGAACTTTGTCTCCTATCAAATTTCTTTCATACCTACTAGAAATACCTTATTTATAATATATATATGATTTGGGCACAAATGTTGGGTTTCAAAAAAAAATGATATGGTTGCTTTATTTTTAGGGATCAATACCTTCTGGTGGAATTCCATAATTGGCAGCTAATATAAATGATGAGTATGGATCATGAGCTTACGTAGTTTGAGTGTAAGGGATCATCCCTACATCAGTGCCTACAACTCACAAACAGGTTTATTGAAAATCAAATCACTAATAAAATACATAAAACACACATAATAAACCAGAGACCAAATATTGGCAGAAAAGGCTTCAGCCTCATGGCTTCCTCACATATTTTTTCACTAGTAAAAGAATGTAGTATTACAATTAAATAGATGAGGAGACTGTGTATCAAGATAGTGGGTGTTATCTTGGACACCTTGGTTGAGATAATTTCTCAACCAAACACACACCAATATAGGAGCTACCTAAAATAACTCCTATCTTAGAGGAACAACCCAATCTAAAGGGTTAGGCATAAATTCCTAGCTTTTAATATTTAATTTATTTATTTTGTTTTTGGATTTATTATTGTTTTATGAGAGAATCTAACATTCCCCCCTTCAATGATAAATCCAAAATAAGAACGAGGAACCATCTTCCAAGTTCTCATGTTGATCCTCAAAAACATTGCCTGAAAAACCGCCAAAGCTGGATGCTAAAAAACTGCAATCTGAAGAGACCATGAGTCAGCTGCATGTCTGATTCATCTCTGAATTTTTCTTGAAAACTCTATCACGTGCCAAGTTGCAAAAGGATCCATCTTTCCTTTGCATGAAATTAGCATCCTTTTTCCACTAACAAAATTTTTTGAACGCCCACTTACTGATGATGTCAAAAACAACTCACTATTTCTTTTGTTGTGTTGAAAACTGCTCACTGCTGCTTTTTTGTCAACTGCCCATTGGCGAATTTGTTGATGCCCACTGGCTGTTGAAGATGCCCACTGGATACGGAAGCTGCCCACTAGCTGCTTTTGTTGTTTTTTCAAGACTTTCAGACTGACAACCATCGTCAATTTCATTGACATTTTCCCCCCTTTGTCAGCTGAAAAGAGAGACAATTCGTTGGAAAGTTTTCCTGAACTCCCCCCTTCAGGTGTAGGAGTTTTGTGCTGGTGTACTCCCTCGTTCAACTGCATGAGAGAAAAATCTTCTTTTCACTGTCGACTTCACTAGGTGTGATTTTATGCGGTTGTAGAATTGATACAATCTTTTGACTATGGATGACCATTCCCAAGGATCAATCCATTCATAATTTATCTTCAATCTGGCTGATTATTGTTGGTTGCAGCATTTCTCTGAGGAATTATTGGGCTTGCCACAATGGTGACAAGGATGGAGATCAAAACATTGATCTTCCATATGACCGGTTCTTTGACAATGAGAACATTTTGGTTTGACTGCAACTTCGGGTTGCGTGCATTTCTGTTTGTCTGCAACTTTCTCAGAATGTGTTG
Organism: Pinus albicaulis; assembly: GCA_034641835.2. Classification (NCBI taxonomy): domain Eukaryota; kingdom Viridiplantae; phylum Streptophyta; class Pinopsida; order Pinales; family Pinaceae; genus Pinus; species Pinus albicaulis. Next base: position 303,171,388 of record CM076576.1, on the reverse strand, counting down.
AGGTGATTTGTTCAAGAAATCCTGCATTGACGAAATTAATGGGCTTTGAATAATCTGGGATATGCAATTTGGCATAATCTTTGACGTATCCTAAGCCTCGTCTATTTCTGTTACTTTCTATTTCTTCCCATGGCTTGATGATGGATTTGGAAGAAAGTTGAACTGGAACAACTTCGACACTTGAAGTTGTTTGGATGAATGACTTATCATCTAGATGTTCAAAAACTTGGAAGCATCACTCTTCTCTTGCAACTCATTTCTTTGTATTTGTGACTCCTGTTGAAGAAACTCAATGGTTTCATTTGTCTGTTGTAGATGTCGTGAAAGATCAGCAAGAGTTTCTTTGATGATTTGCACCATGTCTTCATCACTTGAGAGGATCAAACTGTGAAGAATTTTTAACAACTGAATGTGTTGCACCATCTGAACTTTCTCTCTTGAATTCAGGCTCTCTTGTCGTAGATTTCGTGCTTTGAACAGTTTCACTTGATTTTTTTACTTGAATGACAGGCTTTCTTGTTGTGTGGCTTGAATCGCACGCTCGCTTGATTTGTTGCTTATTGCACTTGCTTGGAACACTTGCTAGATTTGTAGAAATTTTTTTCTTGAACTCTTGAATTTACGCTCACTTGATGATGATTGCTTTTCTTGAACGCTCGCTTGACTTGCTTGATTACTTAACGCTCACTTGAATGAATACTCACACTCGCTTGCAGAATATGTGAACTTGTTGTTTGTTTTAGAGTTAAAACTTGTGCACTTAAGGTACTCACTTGATTGTGTTTTAAATGAAGGGTGTCGAACACTGTCGAAAATGCACCCAAAAATTCTTACAATGATTTTAATGATTCACTTAAAACAATGAATTCACTTGTCTTAATTTGACTTACTTGAACAAAATTGATGCTCTTGACTTATTATCAATTCAAAACTTGGGTGTCGGTTTCAACTGAAATTGCACCCTTACAATCCAACTCAGATCACAAATTCTTAAATTTATGTGCAATAATGTTGATGTAGACTATGCTTTGAAATGCATTAACTTGATTACATTGAGGGAATTTGCTTGTTGAGTTAGAATGTTGATGTTGACAAACGTTGATTATGTGTTGTAGTGGCACAAATGCATGTCTTGAGTTTAATTATCCTTCCTTACAACTACTTTGTTACAGGTGTTGTTCTTGCTTGCATTGAACGTTATGTGTGTGAAATGAGATCATTTGTGTGTCAAAACTAGACACAAATCATAAGCAACAGCATGAAGCATGCACCATCATCACACTCTTCATGTACCTAAGAGCCCCTTATTCAATTTCAGGCGGATCTAGGACACAATCACCACAAAAAAATATTTGCTTTATTAAGATTTGGAGTACATAATCGTTCAGCTTCATAACATCTTCATGAAATCAAAGTTCCAAAACTTCTTGGAAAAAATGTCTTCAAAAACTGACTCGACCTCCTACAACAATGAGCTTTCTTTTGATCACTCCAAATTTACAAAAAAAGGTGAATCCTTATCACTCCACAAAATCACTTATTGCTCCAAAATTACAAAAAACAATAATTTCACCTTATTTCTCCAAGTTACAATTTATTACAATCTTCACCCTTACGAAAAATAAAAAATCTTCTTCTATCCCATGCACTTGTCTTCCAAAGACTGGATTTATTATTTTTTTATGAGAGAGGCTAACAAGGTTCAATTTTGTTTCCTTTAAATATTTATACTTGTGTAACTCTTCTTTATGGTAACTACTTTCCTTAATCAATAAATTCTTAGTTAATTCTAGAATGGTGCATGACAGGGTTATATCTAATACATTTAAGGGTCTAGATACGTGGTATCATTATAGGAAACAAATAAAAAAATTGTTTGTTTGGTCCTTCACTTCAAGACATGTTGGTCAGTCCAACCAAAATCATCTTATTTCATAGATAAATGTAATATACACTATAAATCTTGCGAAGAGACATCAATGTTCTCTTTTTTCATGAATTTATTCTCTTGGTCCCCTCTACCACTATATCTAATGATAAAATTTGTAGTCTCATATTGGAGTTTCACTATTAAAAGTGTGTATTTAGTTAAGAATTTTTCGACAATGGCTTCTTTGTTGAATTTTGTGGATATTTCTGAAGAAGCGATAAGGAAAACCATCAAAATGATCAGTACATTTAATGGAAATTTTCACTATGATGAGGCGCTTGAATGCTTCATGATATGCCTCACAAATTTGCAGGGGGCCAGATTGTATGCACCAGAGATCCAAAGGTATTGGAGACAATGGATGTAATTTTGGATGTTGTTGGAGTGTATAATCCAAGCAATGATGATCCGGATTTATGCAGTAACACAACAGAATATAGATATAACTATAAACACAGAGATGCAGCAGAAATAATGCTTCATTTTATGAATAAAAGAATGACTGAAATATGCTTACAGACATAATGGAAATAGAAATAGCTAGGGTGTTGGTAGCATATCTCTGAGAAGAGATGTGGCGGCTACATACCTCTGAATTGTGTTACAATGAGGCTCAAGGGCCTATTTTTTATTAAGAAACAATGGAAAAACTGAAAAGTCCAAAAACCTAACCCTAGGAGATGAAGCACCAAAATTGTGGGTCCCGTTTGGGTAAATTGGTGTTTCAACTTCTCGGGGACGTAACTTTGGCATCCGATCTCCATTTGACGTGCTCAATAGCTCGTTAGAAATATCTATCCGAGGAGTACAACTTTTTATGTAAGCAACATGGGTCCATGGAGTGATCTTGCTCCCGGTTTTATCAAAAAACATCGTTTAGGGCCTCAAAACGGCTCTGGAAGTTCAGGACTCGAAAACTGTTAAAAATAGTAAGTTGTGTTGCAACTTAAAAACTGAACGAACTGATGGTGGGGGTTTAAATGGAATAGGTGGGTGGCCACCAATATCCACTCAGATCATTAAGGCCCCAAAACGGCTCCGGGAGTGCAGGACCCGAAAACCTGCTAAAAATAGTAAGTTGTGCTGAATGTGAAAAGTTGCAAGAATTGATGGTGCCAGTCCAAATGGAATAGGTGGGTGGCCACCGATATCCACCTGGATAATTCCTCCCTCCCTAGGAAGCAATGTTCCCCATTGCATTGAGATCCTCCATGAGATGAGGCAAATTCTATTGAACTAGGTATTAGATTTGTTGAAGATGTCATGGACCTGTGGGCAGACATGCTGGATGTGTTTAGTAATTTTGGTTTCTTTATCATCTTTAGACAGTACATGTGTGGATTATGTATGTGTAATTGCAGGAGGTATGGAAACATCAGGCAGCGATGCGTCGGGGGTCAGATCAATGGAGTGCTTATCCTGACGGTGTAGAGGAACCTCCATGAGTGAGGAGAAAATGTCCTCGAATTCCTCCATGAATTTTTCCATCTGCTGCAGCCGTGCAGGGGAGCCCTGTTTCGAGGTTGTAGCCACAATATTCTTCTTTCCCTGTGAGTGAGTTGTAAGGAAAATAAATTTCCTAGTTTGGGAAACAATCTTACTGCGTTGTTTTGCAGTAGTCAAAGAGATGACAGGAGGTGGTACTACCTCTGGTATCCTGTACAAGTTATTTCCCAAAGTAATAATAACAGAACGAGGCTTAGACTCATACACAGCATGTCACCTCCACAAGTATGGTTGGCCCAATAATACATCAGCTACATCAAGAGGAGAAACATCACATAATACATCATCCGTGAATGGCTTGATGTTGTACGGAAGGTGACACTGTTGGCAGATGTAGATATCTCTCCCTGGGTGAAGCCACCCGATGGTATACTTTTGCAGGTGTGCTATAGTCGTTAGGCCGAGCCGTTTCACGACCTCTAGTGAAATGAGGTTCTTTTGGCTTCCTCTATAGACAAGGAATTGCAGTGGAGAACCCTTCACCCACATCTGCGAATGGAAGAGGCGCTCCCCCTCCTCTGGATCGTCGGGATCCTCCCTCTGGATCTTGGTGGTGGAAACAATGGCACTGGGATCCACATCAATGATTTTATTCCCTTTGTCATTGCCTTTATCTGGTTCTGACTCAGGATCAGAAAATGCATCTGATTCGGGTGCCTTTAGTAAGGCCAGCAATGACTGTTTGGCCCAACACTTGTTTGTGCTATGAGTGGGGCTATTATGAAATTCACACCACTTCCCCATGTCCTTCTTTGGATTTTTGGTTTTTTTCTGAGTCGCCCTGCTTTGGCCTTTCCCCTTGTTCTGCAGTTCGGGGGCACCTTTCCCTGGCTTCGGATTCACAGATCCAAAGTCTCGCTTCTTCTGCTTAAATTTATGCTCGATCTTGGCGGCATAGTGATATGTCGTGCCAAGTGATGTAATGTCGAGGAACTCCATTTCCTCCTGAATGTGTTTGTGCAGATAGCCGCGGTACCTGAGCACCAAATGTCTCTTTGAATCTTTAATACCCAACTTTGTGCGCAGGGCATTGAACAAATTCATCAGTTCGTGCACATCTTGATCCCTTTGTTGTCACAGCGTGGTCCATTGGATGTATTTGTCCTCATAGCTCCCCGCGGGGTAATATTTTTCCTTGATGCCGTGTCAGAATGAATTCCAAGTGGGTGTGGCCGAGAACAAAGAGGGTTCCCCTTCATCCTCTTGCTCACAATAGGTTTCCCACCAGTCTTTGACATGGGGAGCAGCTTTGAGGAGTGCAAAAATAATCTTTTCTCGGTCAGAGAAATCATGGACCGAGAAATACCCTTCCAACAAATTCAACCATCTATCTACGGCATCTGCATCTATATGTCCTTCAAATACAGGAATTTCAAATTTCACCTGTACCTTGAAGGGAGTGGAACCTCCAGAGTGGCTGTTGGATGCAGATGCGTCGTAGGTGGGCAGTTGTTGAAGGATCTGAGCAAATTTATCCATCATCGCGTTCCTTTGTTTCTCAAGGGCCTCCTTGAGCAATATTTTGATAGGATCTCCTGCTCCCTCGTCTTTCTTTTCTTCCACCATGGGAGGTCGTCGGGGTTTGCGAGGCTGATCTTGCAAGGGTTCAACCAGATCGAGCCCTAACTCCTTATACCCTGACCGCGTTGGGGACATGCAAAGAAAAATAGAGATGCAGCAGAAATAATGCTTCATTTTATGAATAAAAGAATGATTGAAATATGCTTACAGACATGATGGAAATAGAAATAGCTAGGGTGCTGGTAGTGTATCTCTAAGAAGAGATGTGGTGGCTACAGACCTCTGAATTATGTTACAATGAGGCTCGAGGGCCTATTTATTATTAAGAAACAATGGAAAAACTAAAACGTCCAAAAACATAACCCTAGGAGATGAAGCGCCAAAACTGTGGATCCCATTTGGGTAAATTGGTGTTTCAACTTCCCGGGGACATAAATTTGGCATTTGATCTCCATTTGATGCGCTCAGTAGCTCGTTAGAAATATCTATCCGAGGAGTACAACTTTCGATGTGAGTAACATTGGTCCATGGACCCACCAATTTAGCTCTCAGTTTTCCCAAAAAATGTCGTTTAGGGCCTCAAAACAGCTCCAGAAGTTCAGGGCCTGAAAAACTGCTAAAAATAGTAGGTTGTGTTGCAACTTAAAAACTGAACGAACTGATGGTGCGGTTCAAATGGAATAGCTGGATGGCCAACGATATCCATTTGGATCAAATGACCAATATGACCATCACCAAAGGGGTTTTGATTAAGTGTTTGGACATGGTTTTGTAATTAACCTTAGCACTACTTTGTATTACCTTATATACCATGTGGCAGTTTCCCCTTGATACTTAATGACATATGTTAAAAATGTATAAGGATAAAAACAATATAATTCCCAAATAATTTTGTTATGATAAAGTAGGGTAATGATTCCACAATAGGGTAGGAAATGGATAGTTGAAGGGATAAACACTATCCATTTCAATATGAGCTCACTGACACTTAGACAATATGTCTCCAAATATTAATCCATTGGAATTTTTGTTGAGAACATGGCTCATACAAAATAAAATCTATATGACGCATGATTTTGGTTTTGAATAGGTTCAACTTCCATCCTCCATGACATTCAAATTTTTTTCCAAGTATACAATGTCTCCAACTTCCATCTTGAATCCATAATCTTGAAACCTCATGTCAGCCTGCAATGATTGAGATGACTTAGTGGCTAGTAGATGGAAATTCAAAAATTGTGATAAGAAATATATGGTTGTAGTGAGAAATGAGACTTGGGCTAGGATACAAACTTGGACACCCCGATCTTCATGATGTGAATTGGTTGTATTTGAGCCACATACTTCCACATCAGCTCCCCCAAAAGACAATAAACAACTTGGACCTGAGTTGATAAGCTTGCTAGGAAGGATTTCCCCAAGGAAGTGAGTGAATTAAGGTAAAACACATGATCTTGTGTAAGGAAATGGATAAGTAGTGGTGATTCCATGACCTAAATTGTTAACTTATGGGTTGTTCTGAAACTATGTGGGGTTCATGGTGAAACCCTAGCTCATTAATTATATCTTACATGCTAGATGACATTAAGGGATATTTTTATTCATGGTTTCTTGACCTTGGACATGGTGCTAGAAGTGACAATTTTTTCTTTTTTGGGTACAACCCTCGTAGATATGTATTCCAAATGTGGTAGTATAGAAAATTCCTAGCAAGTTTTTGACAAAATTTATGAAAGTGTTGTGGTCTTGAGTGAAATGATTAGGGGATATGGAGTACATGGCCATGGTCAGGATGCTCTTTCCCTCTTTTCACAATGTAATTGTTAGTCCCAAAACCAAACCACGTGACCTTCACTTCTGTTCTATCACCATGTAGTCATGCGAGTTTAGTAGAATAAGGTTAGTACTATTTCCATTGGATGAATCAAGAGTATAGCATTACACCTCAAGTAAACCAATATGCATTCATGTTTGACCTTCTTATCCATGTTGGTTATTTAGACGAGGCACTTGAACTCATCAAAAGGATGTCGGTAGAACCCGATGTTGTTGTCTAGGGAGCCTTACTCAATGTATGCATAATTCACTATAATATAGAGCTTGGAGAACATGTCATTGAACATATTTTCAACTGGTAGCCTAAATATGTTGGATATTATGTATTGTTGTCAAACATCTATGTATTGGTTGGAAGGTGGAATAACATGGAAAAGGTAAGGTTATTGATAAAGAGAGGGGTATGAAAGAAATACTATGATGTAGTGTTATTGAACTAAACAATAGGGTACTGCATTCCTTATAGGGGACACATCTCATCCTCGATCTGAGAAAATTTATGCAACATTGTGAACCTTAACTGGGCAGATGGAGGATTTAGGGTATATAACTAACACAAATTTTGTGGTTCATGATGTTGAGGAGGAGACAAAGGAACACGTGCTTTTTAGTCATACTGAAAATATGGAAATTTCTTTTGGCCTTATCAACACATGCCCTGGGACAACTATCCAAATCACAAATAACCCTCATGTTTATGGAGACTACCACAATGCCACCAAGTTCATCTCTAGGATTGTCAAGTGAGAAATCATTGTGATGGATGCAAGTCATTTTCATCATTTTAAGGATGGATTGTGTTCCTATGGGGATTACTGGTTATGGAAGGCCATGTAGGATTGTTTATGTTGTGAGTACAATTTACTGTATGAAGAACAGGGGTACATAAATTTAGTAATGTAAGAGGTATTTATTGGTCATATCTAGTGAGACATTATGTGGGATGTTATTATGTACTGAATTCCCTGAATCTTACAACTATTTTTAACATCACATGGAAAGGATATTCAATAAAGGTGATCTGGAAAATATCTAAATATTAGTGGGAAAAATGTGAGCTCCTTGAGTCAAGTTTTTCAAAAACCCTACGTGATGAACATCATTTTTTAATTGTTCAACATGTTATTCTTGCAAATATCCATAGAATTAACAATAGTAGAATGGAGATGAGTGAATTGAAGAATGTTTCTTTCTCTTTATTAAGTGCCCCTGGCTTATTTGAAGATATGAAAGAAGTTGATGCTTCCCTTCAAATCTAGACTTCATAAAAAAAAGTAACTCAAAGTGAAAACCCAAATTATCCAAATTTTCACACCGAATGTTCAAATTCATGATTCTATCCATAGTTAAACACTTAAAAGGTATGAAATGTGGTCCCCACATCCCATTCAATAATCCAATTGTAAAGAAATAAGCAAATATGTGGAGGTGACATGAGATCCAAACATCTCAAACTTCTGTCATCTAGATATAATCTTCATCGATAGTTTTGGATATAAGAATTTTCATATATTTAAATTCCCAAATACATTTGTTTTGTATAGGATATATGGATCAAGTATCTAGATCTTGTATTAAAAGTGAAACCCCATATTAAAATATTTTGGATCTATTTAGTAATATAATAAAGGACTTACAAAGGTTACAAAAAGGAAGAACCCTACATTTAGATTATGTCTAGTGATGTGAGAGGCATATCCTTATCGTGTGCATCTTCCACAAGCTCTCTCCACTCCATCTCTGGAATCTATGCAGAGCGCTCATGCGACTTGGCCCTTTCCAATTGAGACCTATATTGGTCCCGCAAATATTTTCAATGTATCCTACCTTTGAGGTAACTCCAGATTTGTTGAAGGTACCGTCACCAAATAGGCCAACCATCCTATTAATAAGTTCCTATTTTAACTTGGAACTTTGGGATTTCCAGTTTGTGTGAATGGTCAGTCCAAATTTTTCCAAATTTATGTCATACAAACACCTATAAATTACATCATTTCTTGCAAAACGATATTATCATTAGTTTAAAATAATCAAACACTATATGCTAATTTCATTTAGGTTGTACTTAATATTTAAAACACTTCTTAAATACCTGGAAGTTTCTCTATTTTGGTAGGGACATTGTCATTATCTACCAAAAATGTGATCGGTAGTGATCCGTGCTAGTAACACGGGAAGATCCAAGAAATATCATTTCAAATTGTGCAATTGTATCATGCTCTACATCCACAGCATCATGTGTAGATCCTGGTGTACATTGTTCACGAGGTGCAGATCTTTTTGTGGGTGGTTGAGAAATTTTACCGATCTCAATGACTGGTGACTCACTCACAGGTGGAACATTGGCACTGCTACCAACATCGGCCCAACCCATAATCGTGGCATGAGGATCGAACTCTACCAAAAACTCCTATAAAATAAATATTTTTTTTATAAAGGATGAGATAAATAAATCATAAACAAATAATTTGGATAATTAAATGAGTTTCTCACCCCATATCGATGAACTTGTTGCAACAAGGTTTTGATTTCACCTTTTATCTAATATGTCTGAGACTCAATCAAAACTAAATAATTAAGTTTCTTGGTTGCTTTGAATTTAAGCTTCTGTATTGCTTGCATTGGATCAGTGGACATACAAATTGCACCATTAGTAACCTCTTCCTCATGAGCATTTGTGGAATGCTCTAAAGTTGGTTCCTTCTCCTTATCACCCTGTTTATAAAATAAGTGTAATTTGAAATTCATCCACAATTAATCATCATTTTATTAGTAAGAAAACCACTATTGACATATGTCTAAATTTATATAGAAACGTCATGTAGTAAATAATAGTCACAACATACAACAAACATTTCTTACAAGTTGGGTAAAATTGAATACATATCGCCCCCATAATATAAATATTTGAATTTATTTTATTAAAATTGTAATCAATGAGAAACTATTTCCATGTAGTTAATTATTTAATTGCAGATACGAATACACAGTTTCCTTAATGTCCCTCGAATATGAAATTGGGTTGCTTATTTGTGGTTACGGGTTGTGTACGATTTATAAACCCTACAATATTTCCTATTACTTTTTGCCTTCCATCAATATATAAAGTTTCACCTTTATTTTCATCATTTTCTTTTAGTTGTGTATAATTTTTGGCCACTACATATCTTCACATACTTTTTGTATATTGGACTAGTAGTACCCAATCATTGTAGTTGTAACATGGTCTGAAATACTCTATCAATTCAGTTAATCCTTTGTAACATACCATTTTTCCATCCATGGAAAATAGCCCCAAACCATGTAATGACGATGGGGAAATGCAGTATATCCTTCCATTGACATAAAAGTCAATGTTTATTTTAAGAATATCCTTGGGTGCCCATTTTTTCACCAGATATGTGTACCTCAAGGGCACCTCGATGTCATCTATGCTCTCATTATCATAATAAAATGACCACCCTTTAGCGAGAAAAATGTATATGCGTCTATAGAATTTTCTTTTAATATTTTCAACTCTAATTGATCTTCGCCTACTAAATGACATAGCAGATAGTTGGTCAATTTATTCTATCCTATCTGAACTTTTTTCACTCAACGAAGATAGATCTGACAAATACCTGTTTGGTTGAACATCCTATAACACTCCAAAAAATGAGAGAAATTGTTGGAAAGTGTCATAAGGGATGTTGAGAAATGTACTCTTGATGAAACCACAAGAATATTATATTAGTACAAGTGAGTTATAAGGAAGTTATTTGCGTTTAAAATATTCAAGTAATATTTAAAAACTTGAGAAATTCAGAACCTATTCATACTAACCAATGAACTAACCACAAGATAACTTGAGAACTCAACATAATCTGATAGCATTTAATCTTCCATTAAAAAAATTTACCCACATACTTCGATATTTTGAAGAATGTAACTAGTTTCAGTGGAATAAAAGGAAGAGTTTTTGGATGTCGAGGCTGTTGAAATTTGTATCTTGGGAGGTACTCCAAACCCTAGGCGATAGGTTTTTGGAGTAATTGGCACACAAAAGTGACTTGTGGTCTAAGAACCCAAGCCCTTGGATTTTGCACCCAAGCGGGTGGGTGTGGAACCATGAGGAATTTCGATGATTTCGGAGATGGAGGTGTTAGAGGACTTTGAGAGGAACCAAAGGAAATGGAAATCATTGAAATATGAGTTTTTTATGATGATATTTTCATTTTATATATGGTTGTTGGGTTTGCACATGATTTGTTCAAGTCAAATTATGTAATTTCATGAGTTGTGAAGCCCAGAAAATGAGATTAGATGAAGCCCTTGAGAAGTCTATAAATTAGAGTGAGGAGAAGCCTCATTCTCACCAACCCAAGTGAAATTCATCATAAGTGGAGAATATCTAAAGTAGTCACAACTTAAAGGAGTCTTGTCAAGCATAGGAGGAATTTTTGGGTTTTTTTTATCTCTATTCCAAATTTCTGCTCCCAATCCTGATATCTCTCTTTGGCAAGAACTTCTATATGAGAAATATAGACACATCGAAATGCATTGTCTGGGATTTTTTGATGCAATCGTAGTAAACAAAACTCAACACAAATAGTCTTACCACTACCAGTAGGTGTTGCAACTAAAACATTATCGTCTGATTTATAAAGCACTACAAATACCTAAGTTTGAATAGGATTGAAGTGTCTAAATTTTTGATATAGTGCTTCGTATGAAGGATGTATTAATGATGACACATGAAGTGGATGTAAGTCTCGCAACTAAGTTGGAGGTGGGTATTCCTCTGGAAAAATAATATGTCTAAATGAAACTAGAAGTATTTCTCGGGACCCCAACCACTTATCAGATTCAACACGAATAAAGTATTGGGGAGGAAGAGATTCATGGTTTTGAAGAATGTAAATAATGTCGGTCTTCATAATTGTATTTGTGAAAAGAAAGAAAATGAAATTTTTATTGTAAGAAATTTGACTTATTAACGGATGGGTTTCATGCTTGGGTAATTGGTAAACAGGTCAAAGCCTCCATTGTAGGCTTCTAGGTTTATATATTGAGTCATTATCATTATTATTATAGGAAAAATCCTTCTTGGGATCTTTGCGTCAAGAAATAAAAATATTTTCTCTTCCTCCACCAAGTCAACTTCCTGATCCTTATATTCAGCCTCAAAGAATTTAACAAGTTGGCCTCAAACAACTTGACAAGCCAGCCTTATGTTGAAGATTCAAACCACTATAAATACATAAGTGAATTCAAACTATTGAAGGGTAATAATACATTTGATCTATAGTACAGAATCAAGAATAAAAATAAAATAAAAACATATGTTATGCCTAGAAGAGAAGCAAGCCAAGCGAAGGATTGAAGTTAGTAATCCTCTATCAAAAGGTGCGATTTTTTCTAGATTATTATAGGGTCGAAAAATATAGGAGACCAAAAATTGCAAGAAAGATGAAGAAATAAATTAAAACTCTAATCTTGATGCTTATCAGTTTGACTTAGTTATGGAAGGTTGAATTATGGGAGTAAAGGTTGACTTAGTGCAATTTTTTCTAGAGTATTACAGGGTCAAAAAATATAGGAGACTGGAAATTGTAGGAAATATGAAGAAAGAAATTGAAACTCTAATATTGATGCTTATCAGTTTGACTTAGTTATGGAAGGTTCACTTAGTGGAGTAAAGGTTGACTTAGTTATCTCTCATCTAACACTCTTGAAATTTAGTTAATATTTATGTGCCTCTAATTTATCATGAAAGTAGAATGTGGGAAATTCGTAATGGAGTTAAGGGATTAAGATTTTGGTTCAAATTACATTGTAGAAAGAGACTTTAAAACCATGCTTCATCACTATGAGTAAAATGGGGTAGGTGAGGGGGGATGTTTTGGGATTCAATCATATAGAGAATGGAGAACCAATTTCATTTCTTGATTTAGAGAATATCTTGGTTGAAAAAGGGAAACTTACATGGACCAATAGATGTCTCATCCCTATAAACATTAAGCTAGATTAATTATTGGTATACAGTTCCTTCATACAAATTAACATCTCTCTTTCTTCACAAATTATATCTTATGTTGGATCAGATCACTGAAACATCACCTTTTCTATGATTAAGCAAGATGATTACGATCCTCTTATTTTTTTCATTTCAATAATTTTTGGCTCTAAGCCCCCTCCTTCTTGAGTTTGGAGCAAGTGGGTGGTTGGTCCATTGTTGCACATCTAGGAACAAAATCTTAAAAATATGAAGCACACTCTAAATTTTGGAAGATGGATTGATATCAATTAGTGAATAAAGATATCAACTACCTCAAATATAAACTAGGGGGAACTCAAAGGCTCATGAAGTAGGAATAAGTCACTCCTTTAATGATTGAAGAAAAATAAACCTTCTAGTGATACAAATCTGCGATGCAGGAAGAAGAATAAAAATAGAGGTAAAATTCCAAGAGTTTGTGGCTCTAATTAAGGGATACAAATTATATTTTTTTTCACAAACAAGTTGAAGTATAACACCATCGTAGCAATGTCAAAGAAAACACCACCAATGAAGGAGAGACGCTAAGTGTAAATAAAAAAATCAAAGAAGTAGAATATAACCCTTATGCAACCACATATACTAAAACTAGGAGCCAAGATAGATTGAGAACAAATATTATGCAAGAAAATAATCCATGTATTATAAGAAACAAAGAAAATTCTTTCCTAATGTAGGTTATATCAGAAAATGAAATCATGGACATAATCAATCATTTTGAACTTGATAAGGTATCAAGTCTAGATGAATACAAAATTCATTTTCGAAACTCTTTTTGGAATATTATTAAGTCTCAGTTGGTGTGATGGTGTGAATTCTTCAATATGTTCATCATTCCTTGCACCTAAGAGGAGGGACAAATTAATATTTCTTAAGTATAGTCCAAAAAGAGGTAATTCCATCATCATTTGTACATTCAATATGATATCATAGTGCAATGTGTATTACAAGATTATGTCTAAAATCATTTCTAATATATCAAAAAGCATACTTCCTAAGATTATCTTAGAAAACTGAGGTGGTTTTGTGAGGAAGAGACAAATTGTGGAAAATATAGTCCCTATACATGAAGTTATCCCCTTTAGTAGGAATAATGAGGAAAAGTAGATGATCCTTAAGTTTTATATGGAAAATGTCTTTAATTGTGTCAAACATAGCTTCATTTTTTTATTCCTTTAGAAATTTGGGTTTAATTACTTGGATCTCCACATGTATCAACAATTTGTTGGTTTCTCCTTTATGTAATGGGTTCTCCTTTGGAGCAAATTTTATGTAGACCCATGTGACTATTGAGAACATTAGGATGATCATCTTATTTTGGACAATATAAGTAATATAAAAGAATCCAAATGAAATATGCTAATGTAGGATAGAGTTGGCACTGATTGGAGGGAAAATTACTTCAAACCTTGGGGAAAATTTTGAAGAGTTTAACTTGCATGAGAACTTGAAGGACAAAAAAAAAATCATGAATTTATATGGGCCCGAAGAATCCTTTAAATTCCTTAGTGGTTATGCTATATGTGGTAGGAAGATAGAGAATATTTTAAGTGAAATATATACTTTTAGTAAATGCCAATTTTATCACCTTTTGATCTCTTAATGAAGTGAAATAAGTTGATGTTTAGAAGGATCCAAATAATAACTGAAATTAAAATTTAAAAAAATGGAAGAAAATTACTTAAACTTATTATTTTGGGTCGGTTAATCAATCCTTCATAGTGTAGGTGGTGTCAGATATTCCTTGGATGGATTGCAAGTGGGGTTCTGTAGCCTCCTATAAAATAAAGTAGCAAAACTAAATATGAAGAAAGACCTCAAATTAAGCTCCAAGTTTGATGAGAACTATTAACCCAAATTAGATTTACCTTAATGGGGTTTGAAATAATATTCAAGCTAGATGTAAATTACTGTGATGACCTGCAGCGGGCGATGGTGGTAAAATTCAAATTGCAACATCCCAATTCAAGCTTGAAGACCCTTAAAAATTAATGATCCAGCTGCAAAATGTCTAATTAAGGAAATATTTTCACACCAGCAAAGAAGGCATACCTCTTTAGACTTGCAGCCAAGACAAAATTGCCCAAAAATATATGCAACCTCCGTAAGAATTTAGAGCTGAAAATTTTCTAAAAAGCCCAGTCCATTTGTTGAAAAGGAGGTGTAGGCTTCATTGATGATCACATGAGTGTGAAAATGAGTGGGAAGTCAAACAACACAAAAAAGAAAATGAAGGCAATTAATAATTGGAAACATTTGATGGGAATAGAACTATAAGAGTTATTCTTTTGGGATTATTTGTTTCTCTTTTTATTTTCCCGCACCAACACCTCTAGTAAAATAAAGACTATATTGATGGATGACCTAGACCTGTGGACATTCTTAGACGAGAGACGAGCATGTGGCTATGGGTATCCAAGAATCAGTAGATAGTATTTGCATGAGGGGAAAGAAACCAAGTTACCTCCTTGATTTTCCTCCGGACAACTTCTCTGGAAAGATATTTTCCATCAATCAATCGCTATCAAGCATCCACCACCTCCCTTTAATAACTGGTCAATCTCAAGGGAAAATGAAAATGGAAAAAGAAGAAAGGTCAAGGTAGTGGTTTGAATAGACAATTATTCCCATCCCGATATGAAGGGAATGGAAAGGACCAATTATTCTTCATAAAACAATATTATTCATCCCTAATACTCTATAGATATTTTAAGGCGGACAGGATAGGTGCGAACATATAGTGATATTTTGTCTTCTTTCCAACCAACAGTGCATTTTTTAGGGTTGTATATGATCTCCAAAAATATGATAATTACCCATGTATGATTATATATTATGATCCAAATATGATGCATTTATTAAAAAAAATATAAAATTACAGCATACCTTTAATGCCCACAAACTAGGAGAGTGAACCCCTTCATTCATGATCTGCTGGAAGGACCTTGGAATGACTCAATCAATTTTTCTCAGTTATTTCTTCGAGTGTTATTTCTTCTCAATATTTTGATGAGCGAGATATTGTCTAAGAGTGAGATACAGATTCATATCCTTGAGAGTCTAAGGCACGGCGTAGGAGGGTTCAAGAGCTAGAGGCGGAGCATAGGAGGGTTCAAGATCTAGTGGCGCGGCGTAGGAGGGTTCGAGAGTGAGATAGAGATTAATATCTTCGAGAGTTGGAGGTGTGAAATAGAAGGGTTCAAGAGCTGGAGGGGAGACGTAGGAGGGTTCGGTAGCGAGATAGCGATTTAGATCTTCAAGAGTCGGAGGCTGACGTAGCAGGGTTCGAGAGATGGAGGCAGAGGCAAAGGGAATGAATGGTTTAATCAATAATGTGTTATGTTTTTAATTTCTATTTGGTATTTGTTTTTTTTTTAATTAATATAATTATTAATAATTTTAATAATAATAATAAATAAATTTTAAGAATAACTAAAATAATTATTATTATTATTTATATTTATTTATTGTTAATTTTTATATTTAATTTAGCTACGACGTAGTGTAATTAAGGAACAAACTTGCTCATAAAGTTTGGTTTTGTCGGCACGATGAGACTACTACAACCATGGAATAGGTCCAATTTCCTCCCAATAGAAGGTTGTAATCCAAAGGTGAATCCATAACCTCTAATTCTATATTGATAGATTTACCTCCTAACTCAAAGGGAAATGATGATATGACTCCCTTTGGCTGAAATGAATGGCTATCAAGAGCCTACAACATGGTGCATGAGGAAACCAAAGAGGGATAACACAAAGCTTTCCAATAAAATGAAGACATGACACAAATTGATGCTCCTTCATCATCCACACAACAATAAATGTTTATTCAAAATAATCATAGGTCTTTCCTGGTCCAAGTCAAACGAAATGTGTCAGATATGTCAATGTCACTAATTGCATTCAACAATGCCTTTCTTTGTAAAAGGAAAATTTGGAGGACTTCTTCAAAATACATGTGGGACACATGGAATAGGGTCAACGTGTGGCTTCTCTATGTGGATAGAGAACTAGTTTGTGAACTCAATGGATTATTTGTAATAGGAATCTTTCCTAATGCATCATAATTTTGAGCTTGAGTTTGAGAATTACTGTCTTTGTCACATAAATAAATAAATGCACTTGAGGTAGAACTCCCATTTTGAGAGATGTCCACATTTCCCCCTTGCAGGGGTTGGGTATTAGCTACCACAAGTTGTTTCTACAGTGGAGGAACAACTTTTTAGAATATTAGATTCATGTGATGTGGAACCTCGTTGAGCTAAGTAATTTTGTATGTCATCAATGAGTGGAAAATGGTGGGTGAGATGATCCCCTTCATGTATTTTAGTAGTAAAATGGATCATCGTCTTATGACCAATATCTGTAGTAGAACAATCATGTTTTCTATAGTTTAGAGGAACTTTTGACCCACTCATAATTCTAGCTAGTTTTCAGAACCACTAAATGATGCACATGATGTTACACTCTAGTAATTAGTGCATAAATTTATGCAAACCATACATCCATTTCTAGGGAACTAGTATTTACTTATAAAAATGTGGAAACTTACGCATTATTGATCAGAACTATGGGAAATTTTTCGTGCTAATTTCCAATTCTAGGGGAATGATACATCATATGTCAGCCTACTTTGGCACATTCATAGTTAAAATGGAGCATTCATAGTGTCTAATCATAGGTTCCACAATAGGGAACTCCACAGAAGTATATGTTGCAAAGGTGAAGCCCACAAAAGATAATATTGCATAGGAAAAAATACAAAGGGATAGACTACAAAGGGATCTGGCTGGTTAAAAAAATACAAAAGCTTTAGAATTGTAGGATAATAATTGTTTTTCAGTCTCAAGAACCATCGATAATTCATTGAACCAACACATATGATCATTGTAGCTTAAAATTCACATCCATGAGGGATATAACCACCATGAATAGGTTAGTTATGAACCAAGAATAGGTCTCAAGTTCTAACATGGTAAGCGCCCAATAACATGGATATTTTAGATAGATAATTTCATCTCATTGACATTTATGTTATAATTCTATAATTTGTTTGTCGAATTATTTGTGTAAGTTGTATTTGAGTCTTTAAAACTTCCCATACTATCAATGCATGTATCTACTATATCCATGTCGAATTTCAATGCATACAAGCACAAACTGGGAAAAAAAAAAAATCAGCATTGGCCCCTTTCATAGGTCACTTTGTGTGGGGTCAATTAATTAAAGCATAGTTTCAATAATTGGTAACTATTAAGTGGTGGACATTTACCATGACCATATAATCCTCTAATTCTTAAGTAGGCCACTACATCACGTGAACCATTGATCAACAATACCCCAAAATTCAATACATGAGCACCATAAGACTAAAAACCCTCCAAGGGTATTAGGACACATTAGTTCTTTACATTAGGTAAGGTTTTGATACTCATGTATGCACAAGAAAAAATTTCATCTGCAGAAGTTAATTTGTATGTTATAAGAACTTTCACTTCTACATATTTAATGTAAGATTAATTTAGCTCCAATATTCAATCCATGTGGTTCCAACATAGTTGACAAGGTAACTGGGCCATGAAGATCCGAGGATAGAAATACCCTATAATGTTGGTGTCCAACTATGAGGTGGACAACGTGTGTCCGAGAAAATAGACTTCGTTGGCAAAGGATTTTTGTGTGGTTGATCCATAACCGTGATAAATGAGGGTTCGAAGATTGAGATACCTTGTAATGAACCTCAAGATCGCTTGTCGATCTATCTGGTAGAGATTTGTTGGCTTATCTTTGTAGATTTTCATTATCCAATGAGATGTTGTAAGGGCTTCCTCCTTGTACTCAAGTTCCATGTTTTTTTATTCTTGTTACTATGAGTTAATATCCACACCATGACACTACCTCGACATCATAAGGGGAATTTTGTCACAACCAAAAATATGTTATAGCCAAAAATTATATTGATGTCGTCTTCTTTATATTTATTCCATTATATTTGTACATTGGCCCCCAAGTTATGTACCAAAAAAAATGCATACTATGTTTCAAGCCACAAAGGAAAAATAAAATTGTCAACATGGTCCTTGGTAATTGAGAAAATAAAATTGTCAACATGGTCCTTGATAACTGACCCTTGCGAATTGACCATGAGAATGCAATGAGAATCCAATCCTTGACAACATGAATGAAGTGCATCATCAAAAGAGAAAATAAAATTTTCAACGTGGTCCTTGATAATCTACCCACCATAAGAATGCAATGAGAATCCAATCCTCCATGCAGAGGTGGGCCCATGATAAGAGAAGCCCCGGTGGATGTGTTGGGTAGCCAGAGGATTCAATCACACAATTAACACAATATTTCACACACGAAACAATGAGTTGCGGCTCTTCAATTAATCTAAATCACTCTGAGTCACAAACTGAATACAATGAACCCGTGAAGGCGCTTAACTCACTCTCTAACTCACTCACCAAATCTGTCTATAACTCAACTCGACTAATGCACCTAACTATTTGTCTAACTTCTACATGCAGGAAATAATTATATATTTTAACAAGATGGTGGATGCATCCTTAGAGAAATTTTCAACGTGGTCCTTGATAATCTACCCTTGATAGTTGACCATAAGAATGCAATGAAAATCCAATCCTCCATGGGCTCATGATAAGAGAAGCCCAGTGGATGGTGGATGCATCCTTAGAGACTCCTTCTCGATGTCGTTTTCCGTTACAATTTTGTTGCGCCCGATAACCATGTCCAATTTCTCGGGAGCTTTTCCAAGCACTTGTGGATTCAGCAACATCTCTGCCATTGTCCATTATGTGAGAAAAGTGGTTGTTTATGTGCTGAAAAAAATCATTTCCAGTAGAGAAGAGATGCATAGCAGAAATTCTCCGCGGGAGTTTCCAATAGTCGTTGGGCGCAAATCCCATCACTCTCCCGACCATCAATTATTGAGTCGATTGTTTGAGGTGTCAGTCTATAAACTGAGAGGAGCAGAGCAAGTCTCTAGCCACGTCAGGATCTGATGTAATCACGGCTAGTATTGAGCCCAAGCTAAATGCCATGAGCTTCTTGGCACTATGAGTACGGGTGAAACATTCGATCTTGCGGTGAGCCAGACCGGCCCTCATTTCCATAAGGATTCTAATTATTGACCAACCTTTGGGGCCAGGAATGGGTACGCATTTCTTGTTCCTTTCGGCCCATGCACATCCTCCCCGGCTAGACCAGGAGACCATAAAAGCACAAACAATGGTGATGAGTAGTGCTATATAGAGAGGCCAGTGCCCCGATGCAGAAATGTGGTCAGTCGATTGGAAGAAATAAAAGCGTACTCCATTCTTTCTAAACAAAGGAATGACATATACCCACCATCCCTCTTTTGGAAAATTTCCAGCATTCTCCATTGCATAAGATAATAAATAAGTAAAGATGGATCGCGTGAGTGGAACTGTGGAAGGATCGACTGATTTAAGGTGGAAGTACGTTACATGGAGACGATAGAGGGGGTGAAATGTGAGAGGAAATTGGTTGGTTGTCAAAGGAAGCTGCATGTGACAATTCACGATCTTGGCATTATGGAAATTCAAAAGGAAAACTACAAGATCTAACAAGGCAATGGTATTTTAGAGACCAACGTGCACTTCGCTTGGAAGTAATCGGCTTGCTTTTCTGGTTTGCGAAAGAGACATTTGCTCTGGACGCGTCGATGGTAGTAATCCAACTCAGTTTATATGTTGTGCATATCTTCCATGGAGGAATCTAAATATATCGCACCCAAGTCCTTCCTAATTGGACTTCTATGTGAATTGCTAATTATATATAAGATATCGCCGAGATTTCAGGTTTACACCCTGGAAATACACAGATATTGTGACATGTGTTTGTATGGGTACACACCGATGAGTAATGGATCTCGAGTGGGTGTTTTTCAGTGGGATAAATGCTGAAGGGCCATGGGGATGAATTCTTCGTCTTCTAAACAAAGATCCTAGAGGAAAATCAAATTTCCCAATGTTTTTGTTGATTTATGTCGCAGGAATTATCAATTGTCACAATGGTATTGGTGCAAATTTCATTTACTGCTGGTCCAAAGTTTGTGGTTGTGGAATCAATAGACTTGCAGGTGGCCTCGGCTCCTGGTTGCATAACCAGCTTATCATCTGTGATCTTGTGAAGCTCTACAAAAAATAACAACGACATGAAATCAATATGCAAATTGCCCTTGTACAGTTGAACGGACCCCTGGAGATGAACCTTATACTATTTTGACTTCTTAAAGCTAAATCAAAAAAACTCGGCAATTTCCTCGAGCTTTGATATTATGCTCGACACTGATTGAACTAATGTGAACCTCGATTCCTCCTCCAATTTTAAGGCAATATCCTTGAAAAACATAGAGAGACTAGAGTACAGGGAATGTGAATTGATGTCAAAAGTAACTAGGCAGGTTGGATTGAGGGCGCAGAAGGCATAGTCGATTATTAAAAGGTTGGATCTATATATCATGGGTGTGCAAACCCTTGACTGCCTACAACATGACAACTTGGACCAAGAAGCAAGCTGTGAAGTCCTACCACGATTTGCATCGTGGCATGCTCGGATCCATCCTCATTCAAATCTACAACAGATCTGATCTTCTTCCTTGAATATCTTATTATAACTAGATTGGATTGAACGTTTGGCCATACATGACCTAGCTTTGAAGAAGCTTCGATCAGGCAAGAATCCAATCTGCTCTGAAGCCACTAATCCGGATCTTGGGGAAGCCCTTAAGATATAAAAAAAATTGAAATGCAAGAAGAAGAGGTGAGAACAAACAATAAACAAAACCACCAAGATTTTTGTTTTAAATAAATAATAACTATAAACGCTACATTGTGGTGGACAATCTGCGCTCTTACAAAAGGAGGCTTGTACTTTTATAGCTTCTTTTAGTTACATTACCATGGGTAAATACCATGAGTGGGAAAATAGCATGGGTAGATAATACCATGGGTGAGTTATTTATTGCCTTTAGTTACATCACCATGGGTGAATTTCCATTCCGATCATAAACTCACCTAACCAAAAGATTGGTTGATTTTGACTAGGTCCATGCATGCCTTACCTCACTAAGATATAAGGAACATTGTTAATATCATCTTCAATTGGTACACATGGGGTCAATGATTAAATGTTTCACCTCTTTATCACTTGACCCCTTCTTATTTTGTATTAAATATGTAATATGAATAATTCTAAATTATTATGAAATTAACCAATCAAATTAAAAGGCAAACAAGTATGATTTAAGCTATGGAGTAATCTAGCTTTTGAGATCCATAATTACACAAATGTGGACATAAGTTAAACTCTTTTCTCTCTATTATATTTTTACATTAAATATTCCTTTAATTATTATTAACAATATGCATGTAGCTTTAACACTAGAAAAGGGAAATCCTTCCAGACAATCACCATAAGTAATAGTAAAAACTATAAAACCTCAAAAATATTATTTGCATAGTGAGTTACACATACACATATAAATCCACCAAAAAAAATTATCATAGAACTTAGTTAAAATTAGTACCGCAAACCGATAGCTAAAGGTTTCAAATGACAAAGGTACAGTACATACCTAGGGTAGGGAATTTGGGCCACCATAAGCATCCACGACAAGTGACTCTTCAACATTTCAAAGACCTTGGAAGAAAATACAATGTCTGACAAATGTTGACATTTATGGGTGGGACTCTACCACACTTTTTTTTTAGAAAAATCCAAGCCTCCTCGCAGTACAATATATTATACCATAGTATGGATTAGTACTATCTATTATAGCTTTTATCTTTCAGCTTAGAGGTTAGCAGAGGAGGGCTCGGGCTAGGGAAATGGCGGAGGCAGGATTTCCTCTTGTAGCTTAGAGGTGGGCGGAGGTAGGCTCGAGCTAGGGTGATAATAATAATTCAAAACATATTACTAACTTATATATTTTTCCAAACTCTCCCATATTTGTATATGAGTCTCCAAACCCTCCCATAACGTCAATGCATGTATCTACTATAACCATGTCAAATTTCAATGCATACAAGAACAAACTGAAAAAAAATCCATGTTGTCCCCTTTCATAGGTAAGTTTTTGTGGGGTCAATTAATTAAAGCATAATTTCAACTAATTGGTAAATATTAAGTGGTGGATTAGTACTTAGGGGTAGTCCTGCAACAAGAAACAATAAACTTAACACCAAGATCATAAAAGAGACATTTACTGACTTTTAACAATGAAACATTAATTTACTTAATTTTCTCAAAATCATTATGAGACCCCCTTGTGGGAACTTTGTTCATGGGAAGTCATGGGTCGACATTACTTATTTTGTGAGGGCGCCCCTTTCCAAGTCGGGCCGACACACCAACGTGTCACACAAGCACCCCTATTAGGAGGGCACCCTGGCATGCCCAACACGCGACACTCCCATGGGCGTCAGGCACCCTGGCATTCCCAGCACACAATGCCCCCATGGGCATTGGACGCCTCGACGTGCCCCACATGAGAAACCCCCATGGGTGTCAGGCGCCTTGGCATGCCCAACATGTGATGCCCCCATGGTTGTTTGGGCACCTCACCTTCGTTCACTCATCAATGACAACAAAATATTATAATTTTTAGTACCATTTCGCATAATCAATCAATTATAAACCGACTTTTCACACCCAAACATTAATTTAGTCAATTTTCTAAAAATCATTATAAGAGCCCTTGGTAGGAACTATGTTCATGGGCAGTCATGGTATGGCCTTACTTCTTGTATGTGGGAGCCCCTTGCTAAGTCGGTTCAACTCACCAACTCATCGCATAACCGGACCTAATGGGTAAACGTCTTGCCATGCCTAGCTTATGATGCCTACAGGGGTGCCCAGCTGCTTAGCCTTCATGAGGGATTCGCCTTCGTGTGGGTGCATCTAGGGTGCGGGTGTTTGCCTTGTTGTGCAAATCATTCAACACAAATCATTAGCTCATCAATGACAAAAAAATACTATCATTTATTAGTACGTCCATACTACATAATCAATCAATTATAAACCAATTTTTAACACCTAAACATTAATTTAGTCAATTGTCTAAAAATCGTTATGAGACACCCAGATGGGAACTTAATATTATCACCAAAAAATGATCACCTATCTATTTCTAACTAGGTGGATCGAAATGCACCATGTAAGCTTTCACTATAGGAAATAATTTAATAAACCACTTTTATTAAGTTATTTCTCATTAAAACCCATGAGAATAATTAGATAAACCATTTTTTATTTAATTTTCTCTAGGAATAATTATTAAATCATTATTTGATAATTATTCATTGTGAGAGTTGACTAAATCACCTAGAAATAATTAGACTAATCACTATTTATTTATTTTTCCTTAACTGCGTTTTAGGAATAACTGTTAAATCACTATTTAATAATTATTTTATTTTCACATTTTTCTTATTATTTGCGAAATAATTAATAAATCGTTTTATTTATTAATTATTTCTAAATAAATATATTTGACCATTTTGAATATATTTCCCCTCTCCAAAAAGAAAATAAAGTATTCCTAATAGTTAGATCTATATTTTGGTCAATAATATTTTATTATTCTCCATTTTCAAGATCAACCCAACTTTTCTATAAATAAGAGGGTTTTTCATTCACTTTTCACCATGATCATTATCATCGTCACTATTATCATCTCCATACTTTTGAGCTCCCACTAGAGATCTACACATTGTTTGTGTTTTCACATATTGAGAGAGGAAGATCTAATATTGAAGTGTCAAAGACATCAAAGGACCCATCCCACAGAGCGGGATTTACGACCCTTTTTGTAAATCTCCTTCGCCAGGTGCTAATAATAAAAGATTCATTCTTTCAAATGCTTTTCCATAATTGGTTTATTACATCGGATTCATTTTGTCGTTTGTTTTTTTAGATTGCATACATCTAATTTTTTACAGGTTTTTCTCACATTGTTACTGCAGATTTGAAGTATAAGTAGCCACAATTGTTGTTAGGGTCACTAGTCACTTGTGACTTAAGTGAGATCTTTTTGGTAAACCTTCCAATAAATTTCATATTAACAAATGGCGACTCCATTGTTGTAACAATTTAGTTTCCTGGGTGACTTTTGATTCAACTATTTCAAGGTTTTCTACCGCTCTTTGTAGCCTCTCATTTATATTTATATATTTTTCTCCATTATTTCGTCAAATTTTCGGATTCTGGTGGTTTTCTAGTTTTTTCTGCAGGTCACAGGTACCAGCTAAGTAGGAGAATGACAACATTTTTGCGAGAACTAATGAGCAATATTCCAAGGAGAAAACTGCACTTTTCAACCCCAGATCTATGCACTGAGCTCCACAATGCACTATTTGGCCCAAAAACTGCATTTTCAACCTGTTTCAGGTTAGTACCTATGTTCCCGAAAATTTTCTAGATTTTTTCCAACATTGCCAAGAGTGCTATCTGTGTACTGGGAAGGGTTTTTACCTCTATTACAGTCTCCCTTAGGCTTGGATACTCTTATTTTTTCTCTTTGAGGAAGAAAAAAAACCCCTAGGGTTTGTAGTAAACCTCCACCTTTTTAGGAAGAGATTGGTTGAGTGAGGAGTTTAGGGTTTCAACATTTTTAGCCATTAGTTTTTAGGGTCTGATCCACTTTGTTCTAGCCCTTTAGGATAGGTTATTTTATTATTTTAACTCCATTTTCAGTTTTCTCTTGCCTTCCCCCTTATGATCCCTTGAATTTCCTAGGTTTTTGAGCTTCTTTCTTATCCTTTGCAACATATTTCACCTCTAATTTTTGTTGTTTTTCTGCACCATTTTCAGTAGCTTAGATCCTTTCGATCCCAGTCCCTTTGACATTAGATATTGTAGGATGTTTTGCATGTTTTTGAGTATCTTGTTTTCCTCTCATTGGTTAGTTGCTTGAGAGCCTTCTTCGGGTGCGCTTTGTTCTTGATTGATTGTTTATTTTACTGTCATTTTACGGCATTATTTATAGTATTTTAGCAACATATGGCATCATATAACATTCTTAATTAACTCACACACTAAACACACTATTTCACACCATTTGCACACCCTAAACGAACTTGAGATTGGTTAACATTGCCAATCCAAGACTTGAAACATGCCACATTTAATAATCTAACGTACATAGATTAAGCCCACTTGGGCATCAGGGCCAAACAATCTATGCAGTTAGGTGTAGGATTAGTGGGATAGGCTTCTAATAACACCCATCGATCATTTACATTGTGACATAGAAGTTGAATTTGTAGGGAGCTTAAAATCCTTCACCACCCCATGATCTAAAGTCAGAGTGAGTTAGAAACCTGATTCAGAGGGGGTTAGGCTAGTTCATCATGTGATTAGTTCTCCTCGTGACTACCTAGC
Source organism: Pinus albicaulis (assembly GCA_034641835.2). Lineage (NCBI taxonomy): Eukaryota > Viridiplantae > Streptophyta > Pinopsida > Pinales > Pinaceae > Pinus > Pinus albicaulis. The sequence goes on along the minus strand of CM076576.1, from coordinate 303,145,125 downwards.
CCATGGTAGGGAATTCCATGCGGTGACTAATCACCAAGAAGCTCAAAACTCGACCACCCCCATGGGACAAAGGTAACCGTAGTAACCAATCTTAGGAAAACACCTTATAGGGCTGGTTGTGGGAAGTAGTTGGTTCCCTACCCTTCCCTTCTCTGTACAAATCTTCTTGCAAAGAACAAATTCTGTCAAGTAAGAAGTTCTTTAGAAGGCCATCTAAAACAATAGATTTTGGATTGTTTGAGGAATTAGATCACCTATAGGCTATAGGTCATTTTATTTGATATGACGTGTTTTCTTTTATTAGAGTAACCTCATTATATAGTTAGTTTACACTTGGCACCACTGCACTAGGTGTTTGTTTGTTTGTTTGTTACTATTTTTTTCCTATCATCATTTAGTCCTTTAGCGTCATATTTGTCTTGAAATCATTGCGCCCCTTATGTGTTTTTTGCGGTGAATATGAGGCCTTCGCCCTCAATTCCTACCAGGATGTATTACTCCTCCCCATCTAGTTAGATTTAATCCTCCAAGTCCTCCATCGACTCCTTCCGACTCTGATTCTACTGGTTCATCTAGCTCTTCCTTTGATTCTGCATCTTCTCGACCTCATATCACCACCATTCAGGTACCAACGTAGGTGCAGGAAACCAAGGTGGTAACTCAGGTCCTAACCTAGGTAATAATACCAGTGGAATCTCTACCGGTACGATCACTCCTACTCCATTACTACCCTTCATGGTTGGTTTAAATCTCCCTGATTTTAATCAATTTATCAACAATCCTCTTCTCCATAACCCATATGGTCATTTATGCCTACCAAACTTCCTTCATACATACCCAAGTTTGAATGAAATCCAGGAGAAGATCCCACTAACCATGTTCGCTCATTTCACATGTGGTGTTCCTCAAATTCCATGACTAATGACTCCATCTATCTTCTATTATTCCAACGCACACTTACTTGAGCGGTGGCTAAGTGGTATGTCGACCAGCCTAGATTCACTCATTCCACTTTAGTGACTCTTTCCAAAGCTTTTATATCATATTTCTAGTTACCTCTCCATTATGACACCAGTACTAAACTCTTGACTTCTTTTCGTCAAAATTCTACCACCCGCCTACTTGACCATGTCCAAGAATGGCACAAACGGAGGAGCATGTGTAGGGCCCCTGAATTTGAACATTGTACTTATATGGAATGGTTCCTTAGATTGCTTTTAGCCCCCATAGGTAAATATTTGGAACCACACTTCCCTCAAACAGAGGAAGATGCGCTCCAAATAGCTTGAAAATGTGACTTGATCTATTCTCAATCAGGTTCTATTTATACCGTTCTCCCCGATCTGCCTCGACCCAGTGCTACTAATGCACCGTGGGAATATCATGCTGTCAATGATATCATTGGATATATTTCTCACCCTCACCCGCAACCATATGCTCCACCTCTAATGAGTTATGGTCAACCCCTGGGGGGACCAACACCTCTTACAATTATCCCCCTCCACTAGGAAACCCTTATCCAGGTCAAAGCATGTCATATGCATTTCCCCAACCACATCAACAGATGCTAGGGCCAATAGTTTCTCAACATGTTTATCCAAATGTTCCCCCCCACCCTCCATATTTTTTGTATGCACCACCTAATGCTCCAGCCCCTCCGACACCAACACCTCAACCTCCCATGCCTCCTCAACCTTTTCCACAACATCCACCTCCTCCTCAAGGTCAAGTGTATGCTCAATAGAGTGCGACCAATCCCCCCAACACCAAGAAGAATAATAAGGGGAAAGATAACAGGAATCATAAATCCCAGGGTAATGAGGGTAACCAAGTTCCTCCACCTAATACACCCTAGGGAAATTAGCCTAATCCTGCAACCCAGCAACAGGGTAGACAACCCAAGTAGAACAAGGCCCTTCGTACGAATAAGCCTTGTGCATTTTGCGGCATATAAGGCCATTATACTCATGATTGTCCCCTTTTACCTCAGATGTGTCAAGTATGGGAAGCTCAAGCAGCTGCCCCTAGAGGAAAGCATCCCATGGTTCTGCTTCCTCTAACACCTACTTCATCTCAACCGGTTGTGCTTACTAACCCATTTCATCACCAAGGATATATATATATATGCCCAACCTACACAAGGCCAAGAAGCTCCCCAACCTCCACAATATGTTCCCCATGATTATCAAATTCTTATGATGAATTCTGATGAAGTCAACATATAGCAAGTCAACCTTCAAACTCAATCACGCCAGTATGACAAGCCACCTGCTAATTCTGTGACTGATTCCCAAACCGAGGTTTCCACTAAGACCATTCTGACATCAAGTGGTACCTTATATATCCATCAGCCTAAGGCAAAGGTTATTACCAAGATCCCAAAATGTCCATTACGTTGAAATTTTTCTTTAGCTAAAGCCACCCATACCTATAACATGGTAGATGACTTGGCGTAGTCTCCTGCTGCCATGCCAATGCTGGAATTCCTCTAGTCATTCCCATGCCAACGGAAAGCTCTACTCCCTACATTGGGCATTTTGGATCCTTCATATGATCGTATTATTTTCTTTGACATTGATCAATCAGAACATCCCTCACTTCCTTCATCTATTTCTTTTCAAATACGAGTCTCAATAAGAAACACCATTGTTCAACGGTGTATTTTAATGTGATGTATTGCATGGTTATCCAACATATTGGAATGTAATATATTCTTCCTCCACCCACTATGTTATCACTTCCTTAACGCATGATGTAATATATTCTCCCTCATTGCATTTTCTATGTTTGTTCAACATATTGTTTGTAAATCCTTTGCGTTGTATTGTATTTTATCCCTTGCATTTTGTATATTCTTCCACCGCATTGTTTATATCATTGTCCCTCAATGCAGATTGTGTAGCTTTTGTATCATCTTACCATTTAATGCATCTTATGCCTCAATGCAATTTATCATCAACTCCAATGCACTACTTTAATTATTATTACAATGCATGTTGTATAAGTATTATTCAATGTGTTGCTTTATTCCTTCAATTCACTAGCATGTCATTTCAATGCATTGTTTGTAGATCCTTCTCTCAATGTATTGTTGTATTGAAATATATTTACCTTCAATGCCTTTTGTATTTTCATTTCAATGCATTCTTCATACCTCCTTTAAACACTGAAAACAAAACAAAAAGAAGCTTTAAAAATTATGTCTCATAAGAATAATAAGTAAATGTATTTAATGAAAATTTGGCATTTATGATACAAAGTAATTTAAAATAAATTGACTTAGATCTTTATCATTGATAAGAGTGAGCACTCATTCTCACATTTATCTCATGGTTCTACCATTTCCCATAAAAGCTCATTCATTCCATTAGCTCCTTGGATTTTTATGCAAGAACTTATTTTTGAAGTGGCAAAAGTGAAGCTTGAAACATGCAATGGTTGCATGATTTCATTTTAAGCCAAATATGAGTTTAGAGAGCATGAGCTTGAGGAATAATGCACATTATTTGAGTTTTTATACCTCCCATAAAAATTGGAAAAAGATATGGAATTATCCCCATGAAAACTTGTATAATGTTAACAAAGGTTTCTCTTGAGATCATTCACGTGGAATCAAGCTTACCTATATCAATTATTTAATTCACAATGCAATCTTTTGCAAAATTGATGATAAAATTAGATGAAACCATACATGATAGGGATTTGAGTTCTAGTTCAATTAGGAAATGCAATTCGAACGTGGTTCTATCCAAAAACTAGTAACCATGTGCATACAAGTTTTCTTGTTCAAGCCAGAGTATCTAGAATTTATAAAATAACATACATGCTCTTCAAATAGCCAATCTAGTCCAATAATGAGTTGCAATCATAAGCATGAATACGAGAAATTCAAATTTGAATGTGATTGAGTGATCATCTAACAATTACAATCCTTATTAAATCTTCTTCTCCAATCCTTCCTTAAGGCTTGAAGTGAATTCCTAAGAAATTAATTTTCATTTCACACTAGTGCATTTTCCTTTAAGGCATTCGAATCAAATCAATGATTGAAGTGGCATTAATATGTGATGCAAATTTATAATATGATAATGCAACCACGATGACTGGAAATGCCATGAAATTCCCAAGATAATTCAAGCTTGGAGATGCAAATGAGATAAAAATAACCAAAGTGAAATACAACCATCAACACAAGACACTTGCCTATCATTTTCAATGCATATCATGGGAGCATAAGCTTGAGGGAGTATGGGTAAAACAACAATTTCACAAACCCTAATGAATTCAATAGAATGAGAATCAAAATGAAGAAAATATGTCATCTTCACTGAGGAAATATGCATTCATGGTCTGTGAATTGCAATGATTGTAATGGTAATACAAGGCTTAATATTGTGTCACTAAAGAAACAATTTCCCCATACCCTAATGCATTCAAAAGAATAGGAACCAAGATTAATCATGAGATGGATATATGTAATCTGCACTGTGGGAGCATGATCAACTTCAGGGTTTTATGATAGCTAGTTAATTGAAAGATATAATCAATTTAAGACATAGACATAACCATTGGAGCCTTGAAAAGCAAAGGGGTCCTAAAATTTGAGTGTTAGGCTAAATATTTTGGGTATTTTTGTAGCAGCTGCAAAAATAGGTTAACCATTAAAAGAAAATACATTTTTGGAAAAGAGGAGGGATAAGGTAGGGTGGTAGAGAATATTGGGACAAAATTTTCATTTTGGGTTTTATTTTGGAGTCTTGGGCAAGGAGAAGGAAGTTGGGAGAAAGTGGGGTGGGCAGTTTGGACAAAGGATTTATGATAGTCTACAGAGGTTGAGGGAGGTGTTGGGTGCCTGGTGATTTGGACACACTATAGGAAATGATTAAAGGCTTAGATATAAAGGGGTATAGAACTTGTGTAGGCTCCCTAGCGCTAGGAAGATGGAAAGATTGTTCCTAGTTGGTTGGGTGGAAAATTCAGTTGGGAAATTTAGGAGAATTACATAAGGAAGACAACTACATACTTCATATTCAAATCTAAGGTACTTCTCTACCCTATTCTAAGTTTATTCTCATATTTTGAACCACATTTGTGCTGCTATTTAATTTTTTCCTAAAATCATTAAGTATTTATTTCTTGTTGCTATGTTGTAGAAAAGAAAAACACAAAAAAATTGCATGCATGAAAGAATATATATATATATATATATATATATATATATATATTTATTTATTTATTTATTTATTTATTCATAATACAAATTCAGTTACAGAGATGTAAAATTTTGAGGCCATGGTTAGGAGGCCTCACATGAAGGAAATTATCCTTCACAAGAAAAAAACATTAGAGAACTCCTTTGCCTACTAAGCCTGAGGTCTCCACAAAAACTCAAATGCCTCTTAGCGAGCTACCATGGCAACACAAAATCCCCTTCATTTATCTACAATACATTAGTGATTTATGTGCCCATTTCTTACCATACTGGTCCATCATACATAAATTTGTAACCCCCACTACTCAGCTAAGTTCCAAATCTCTCTAGTGAGTCGTTGACATGCAAAAATTATTTTTAGAGAGCCCAAAAACACCAACAATGTTCCAATCTGTGAATCACACTTTTTTGGGTATATTTGGGCACCCAAAAATCTATATAAACACTTAGAAATATCCAACAAGCTTTCCACTCAGATATGGAAGCTCTTTGCTCATGAAGTCGCCACTCTAGGCTCCCATGTGTCTCTGATCTCTCTAGGTATGGTCTCTATTAACTCATAGATGTTTGATCCAAACGCCTTTCCCCATTTTCTCATATTATGCATTGGTCAACCCTCAAATTTTGATATGGGAACTTACCCATGCTTCCCAATGAACTCTGAGATTACTCCAAAACCATTATTCATCCTTCGTAAATGTGGTAGGTGGTTGCTTCAACTACTCATTTATTCATTCAATGAATTTTGGGTTGGTGGAAAAACAAGGTAATAAAACTTCGAATTCAAAAATTGGCATAGATCACTTGGTGAGGTTTTTCGAATGATGACAAGCATGGTTAATTTCCCATAACGTTGTCACTAGTTCCACTCATGGTATCATAGTATGTATCAGTGCTCACATTCCCAGTTGGTTTCTCAACATTTTTAAGTATGAAATAAATATTTACATATACATCATTTTAAATTGTTTGGCTTGGTCCATCACCACAATGACACTTAAATGTTGGTACAAGTGATAATGAAATAGTTAATTACAATAATCATGTGGTTCAAAATGGGGTTGTTACAAAACCCTCATATTCTACTCCCTAAGGCATTACATTATCAATGGTCTGTAAAGTTTACAAATACATGGGTGAAGGAGAAAATTCATAAACTGGAACTAATCAACAAGGAAAGTGAAGCAAATGAATTGAACATAAGAATTGGTAGTAAAATAACAACATGCATAGATTGTGAGATTAATTTCATATATTTTAATTAAACATATCTTTGTAGTGTTACAAGTTTAAGATAATTATTGATTTTAATATACAAATTTGTCAATGCATAAAGTTACAAACATATCCTATAATGTGGGCATATGGTCATCATTTTAAACTAGAGAGGGAAAATCATAACAAACAAACTTGTGATTTTGAAATGTATTTTTCTTTCGATCAAATAAGTCATGAAACTTCAAAGTATGTAAACCCAATATAAGAATAAATTGCTTATGTTGATACCAATTAGGAAATACTTGAGTTGGGTTATAAGTTTTTTAAATATGTGATTTTAAATATAAATGGTTTGATATTTTTGATAAAAGGGATATTTGTTAGACACAGTTTAAATAGTGAATTATATTATATTGACATATGTATAGAATGTCAATTTCTCAAGCCAACCCATTTATGCTTCTAAAACATTGTGAATGCACTTCTTCCACCTAATGTATCTAATGGAAATTGGAGGCTTATTATTCCATGTAAATCACAGGGAAAGGGGTTTTTTTAATTGTATTTGTTGCAGTTGTTGCACCAAGTTAAGAAGATGATGATGAAAATGTAGGTGGCAAGGTAAATGTGGATGATTAAATAGAATTATACATGTAGTGATGTCAAGTATTTACTGCAGTCATTATGTGCGTGTGTTTTTATAATTATTTTATAATTTGTAATAAATAAATATATGATAAGGATTGGATCATTATGTTATTTTTTACCCACATTGATTCTTTCAGAGTAGGAAAAGTGGATGAAGTATCTCATAGGACCATTTTTATCAACAGATCCCAATTTGGAAAATTGAGGTTTGAAATCTTTCAAAAGCATTTTGAGGCATCAAATGGACTTTCTTAAGGATAAAACTTTGTTTCTCAAGTGTTGTACTCCCTAACACTATTCTACACATAGATATATTTCCAACGGTGAAATAATTTCCTCAATTAGAGTCTGCATACAAAAGTTATGCCACTCAAAAGTCAACCTCTGTGGTTTGACCACCATTATTTGAGAGGATGCCAAGTCAGCCCTCATTATTCAAGGAAAAGGGGACAGCTACGTGATCATGATGAAGAAGACTCTAGAAGAGTTAATATTGTAACTCTAGTTAAGAGTTGAAGGAGTCAAACTTAACCACTAGTAGGTTATCAAGCTATGTTATATCTGGGCCACTAGGAGGAAAAATGAGTTCCATTTTATTCAAGTGTATTTTGTTCCATAGATGAGAAGAGTAGCCAAGAGTGGATAGGGAGAGAGAAAATAGAGAGGGTTTGCACATTATAGTAGTCCATAGGCCACATGTATTACTTCTTTCTACTTGCGTCCATTTCCATTTAGAGAAAGAGAGAACAGTGCAACCTCACATTCTAGTTGGGTTTTCTCCTGCAAGAGTTTCCTAGGTGATATCATGTGTTATTGTAGTTTGTGAGTGATTGTTCTATTTGTTCTCTATTTTCTGCAGAATTATAATTTGTGTGCATACACAATAAAAGTAATTAACAAATCCAAAAATCTAATAAGAAATAAACCCTCATGATATAGATTTCAGATTTTCCAATATATTTTAGTAGATCTATTGTAATGAATTGTTGAGTGAAATATCCACTTATGTATCGATATATGGTGGTTTTGTATTATTATTATATGAATTTATTAGATCACAGATCACAAGTTGCATTTTAATGAATAAAAATCACCCACTATTTGGCTTAATAAATAACATGCTAACACATAAACACTAAATACAAATAAAGTAAAATGATTAAAAACCCACTAAATAAATGACATGCTAACACATAAGCACTGAATACAAATAAGATAAAATGATTAAAAAACCATAGAGATTTGTAACAAGCTTAGCTACCTATGATATTGCGATAAACACAATCAACTATTATCATAATTAGTAATTTATTATAATTATCAAATTGTTTTATTATTAACTATAAAATTGGTTATAATAATTTGTTTTAGTATTAACTAGAAAATTGGTTATATTAATTAGCATTATATTAAATAATGATACATTATTATTAATTAAATATAATGATGTTATTAATTAAAGTATCATATTAATAGCGGAGATGGCTCGGTGCAGCGGAGTTTTCTTATCGGAGCTAGGGTTCCAGAGTTTGGAGGCCGCCATCTGGTTCGATGTGGCCCTGAGGAAATGCTCCAAGATGCTACCAGACTGCCTTGGTTGCTCAGAGCTTATGCGAAGGGTCGATATCCCATTACAGGGCAGAGGTTTGGTATCTTGCATGGTGGAGGCAGCGGTTGTGGCGACGCCTTTCCCTACCCTCAACTTCGGCTCATCTCTGCGGTCTTTACCTGATCTGGTATTTTCTTTGGTGGCCGATTGGGGAGGAGGTTTAAGGGTAGCTCTCTGGGGTGCAGACGAACCCCTTTCGATCCATCTGCAAGGGCGGCAAAGTCCTCACCATTCGCCCCCTGTTTGGAGCAGAGTGAGGCATTGCGGATGGCTTCTCCCTCTCGCGGTAAGGAGGTACTCAATCAGCTATCCTCAAGTTCTAATTTGGCAGCTCTCAGACGCGGATGCCATCTTGCCATACGCCTCGATCCAGCATTTTATTGCTGCAATTGTTGGCTACATGGAAGATCCTTCTTGCCCTGCGACTGGCATTGAGGCAGTTTCATGCTATCTTTCGCCTGCTACACGTCTTCGGCTGCAGACCTCTCCCCTCTGGATTGCCGCCGTCCCTGCCCAGGTGGTAGGGTTCGGGGTTCCCTCAGGCCCGGGTTGCCTTGAGAAGGAAAAAGGGACTCGCGCCGTAAAAGGGCTTCAGCCAGCTGCCTGCGCTAAAGGGTTTTCGTTGGAAGCTCTGTTTTCTCAGCACTATAGTGATCTATTGCAGATGATGATGCTTAACCGGAGCCTGCGGAATGGGCCCCCCTCGGGCCATGGCAGGTCTGCTCTCAAAAGCACAACAGGTCTTGGCAGTGGATCTAGGCACCCTTCAGACTCTTTTCAGATTCAAATTTCTCAGCCTACTGGCAAGACCATCCTGCAATGGGTCAGCCCTTCAGATTTGGTGCTAGATCTCAAACTGGATCTAGAAAGGAGGATTGGGATCCCTTCAGGCCTTCAGAGACTTCTCTTTCAAGGTAAACAGCTTGAAGACCTTCTTCCCATCTCCTCTTACAGCATTAACAGAAACAGCTCCTTAGTGTTAACCATGCGGTTGAGAGGGGGGGCAGCGGGACAGTCGTCCTCTGTTCCTCATTTCTCTTACAAAGATGCTGTTCACTCAGCAAATCTTAATACCCCGGAAGTCTCCAAATCTAAGCCATTTTTGGTCGACAAGAAAGATGATGTTCCCACTGTGGAAATCACTTATCCAGATATTGCAATACAACTTCAAGATTTTGCAGACAGAGCAATCATTTGCAGATTCAACGGACTGTGGCCGAGATCTCAAGACCTTTATGCATGGATTCATGCAAACTGGACCCATCACTGTAAGGTCAGTTTCTGTTCCAAAGGATATTTCATTGTACTATTTAATGAAAGTAAGCATTATGAAAAGGCTTTAGAAGAAGGCCCTTGGTTCTTGGGCACTGCAGGGCTGTTCTTAACTCCTTGGTTCCCAGATTTTGATCCTGTAACAGCGGTCATTACAACGACACCAGTTTGGATCAGGCTTCCAAACCTGCCTGTTCACTTATGGCATGTAGCAGTCTACAAAGCCATAGGCAACACCCTGGGCAGTTTCATTACGGGAGATTACAGGCGAGAAAGAAATGGGCTATACACATATGCCAGAATATGCGTGGAGTTAGATTTAAGCAAGGGACTACCAGAGCAAATCCATCTCAAGTTAAACGATTTTGTTTGGACCCAGTTACTGGATTACGAAAACACTGCCTTCCGCTGCCGCCATTGCCATTTAACAGGGCATCTGAGGTCCTCCTGCCCCACCCTTCTGGCAAAACAGAAAAAGGAACACCCCTCCAAGTCAAAACCCAAAAGATGGGCTCCCTGCTCCCCTCCTCCAGTCGAGGATTCTGATTCCTCCAGCTCTGAAGAAGAAGCCAGCGATGCAGATCTGGATCACGCCCCACAATCTGGGGTCCCCTCCGCCGATGGACCAACGCGTTCCTCGGATTTGGCCATCGCCCAGAAACGCGTCCATTCGTCCTCCTCCTCTGATTCAGATAAGGAGGGCCCTTCCGTGGAGATCCCCAATCTTCAGGTTGTTGTTGCTCATTCGCCCTTGGATGGATGGGTTGAAGTTAAAAAAAAAAAAAAAAAGGAAAAAAGCTTCGTGTTGAGACTTCTGCCCATTCTGGGTAGATATCAGTATTCTAGCCTTTCTGTCGTTGGTTGTAGCTCCTTCCTTACCTCTCTCTTTCTACGGAACCGAGGTTGATAGTCATATCATTTCCGGTTGCCAGTTTTTGTCTCTCTTGTTTGTATCTTCTTCATTGTACCATATTTTTACTTAATAGATTTAGTCTAATTCAGAAAAAAAAAAAAAAAAAAAAAAAAAAAAAAAAAAAAAAAATTTAAGTATCATATTTATTATTAATAAATTATTGTAAAGCTATTTTAATTTAATATTATTCAAATATTTTTAGTAATATTTAATAATGATACATTATTATTAATTAAATATAATGATTTTATTAATTAAAGTATCATATTAATTATTAATAAATTATTGTAAAACTATTCTAATTTAATATTATTCAAATATTTTTAGTAATAATAAAGTATTATTAACTAAAATTGATATTTTGTATTAATTAAAAAATAGTTTGAAATTGTTATAATTTATTTTTATTATAGTCTAAATTTTTAACACTTTTACATTTTCATGGATATATTTTTTAATATGTTTTGTCTAAATTTGGTTAAAAGTTGTTGGAACCATAAATTTGCGTTGTTAAATATGTATAAACTAAGTGCTCCATGAGTTTTCCTTGGGTTTGGAACTCTTTATGGATTTAAAAATGCATTTACAATAATGAAAATTAACAATCTCATCTAGAATTATATCTTTAAATTTGGATAAAAAGATTTAAAAAAATGTAGAATAATTAAAGTTCAACTTTATTTTTAAAATAACATTTTTTTTAATAACCTCATAAAAAATATTACAAACTTATAATAATAAGTGTAACATGCATTGTTTCTTCTTAGTATGTGCCTCGTATAAAAAAAATTAATTGATAATATAAGTTCTTGTAACTTAAATATTTAAATGTAAATTATCAAATCCATAGCAAAAGCAAGGAATCAAGAAATTAGAGACTCGGGCACGAGCAAAATAACAGTCTCACTTGGCTCTGAGATTCTGGATGAGGTTCTTTTTGGGTCTCAGATCATGGTCACACCAGGGGATGGATAAAGCAATGTCTTAACTCTTGTTATACACAGGTAGATGAAGACTCTAATTGATCTAGTCTTGAAAGATAAACAAGTGGAAAGGTATAATGTGTTTTCTACTTTGGAGAACATTAAGAGGGTGTTGAGGAACCAATGCTTCACCTTGGACAAGCTCGAGTGAAGGTTGGCCCATATTGAATGGCACCTTCATTGTGATTCAGACATTGCTGCACCTCATGGATCGAGTGTGAGGGGCCCTACTCTCATCTCTTTCTCTGAATCTAAATGATGTTTATGTTTGTTAGTATATTTCAAATTTTACAAAATTTTGTTATGTTTATCCTATACCATGGTCCATTTTATAACTTAAGACTAGTTGTTAAACCTTTTTTACTTTGAGATAAATAGAAAAAGTTGAGATTGTAGATAAACCTATATCCCAAAATGATAACAAAAATCTTTTCAATTAACTAGATATATCAACTATATATATTTTAGTAATATACAATGCTTTAATTTACCACAATAAATATATATATAATCAAAGTTATTTTAACAATAATGTTTATATATATATATATATATATATATATATATATATATATATATATATATATAAGTTTGGTAGTTCTTTACATTTTCTCTTTCTTCTTTTTTACTGCATCAACATGTCTATATACATCACCCCGATCAAGGAAGGGAATTGAATCTATAATAAGTGTTATAACAACTAACCTCATCACCATTTAACCAAAACTCCAAAACTCCATAAACCTTATATATAATTATATTATTATGTAAATTTATATTTTATTTAAATATATTTAAATTTTAAATAATTATAATATTTCAATTTTTAAAAAAATATTATTTATTTAAAAATATACTAAAATATAAAAATAATTATAATTATTCAAACATTTCCTTAACTTGCACACATTTATGATAAATCTCAAAACACATATAACTTCCTATAATTTTAGGGAAAGCGTGATTATGGCCAAAACATTGTATTGAGTCATACCACATATTTACATGGTCAACTCTCCCACTGCATTTGAAAATAAAAGGTCACCTATATGATGAACTTCATATATTCAACTAGTATTTAACCAAAAGTTTTTTATGTGAAAATTCTAAATGCATTACCAATAAAAGGACAAGTATCAAGAATTTAAACTCTACGCTTGTCCTTAGTGCTACAAAGGATATAAAACCCAGCCTTGTCCTGCACAGTATCACTTGCTACATTTGTACTTTAGTTTTTAATTATATTTTTTTCATCCATGAATAAGTACAACTAACTTTTCATGTTGAGGATCTATTATGTAAAACAACTATTGGTTTTGTGGGTTTTCTCCAATTTCTTATTCAACTTATTAAATACAAGAAGTAAATATTCTGTGTTATTCTTTGTATGTGTCAAATCAAGTTGGATAATTATTTCGTTGGATATTTGATAATGTGAAAAAAAATTTAAACAAAATTTATTTTCCGTAATTTAATTTAATTTAAAATCACATTAAATAATTTATTCGTGTATATTTATTAAACAGAAGATAATAATTTAAATTTAAAAATTTAAAATTATTATTTTTTTATTTAATTTTTTTTTTTTTTTATAAATTATTTTTAAAAATTTATAAGTTAACTAAATATTAATATTTTTTACTCTAAATAAAAACAATATAAAAACATAATAAAATAACGTTATATAATAAATCAAATCATTTATATCAAATCTACAATTCATTACTTTGAACAACATTCCATCAAAAATTAATTAAAACTATTTAGAAGAATGTCAATAAAATAGTGTAAATACCATAATAATATTTTTTAAATGCTTTTTTTTTACTAAACACCATAGTGACATAAGTATAACACCCAAACTTCAATATATCAATGTTCAATTGACAATTGCAATTCACATTTGACAATCTTAATATATATCATGCACTTCACCACATATATTAACACAAACTTTATATACTGAAGAAGAAAAAAAAAAAAAAATATATATATATATATATATATATATATATATATATATATATATATATATATTACATTTCATATGCATAAAACAAAAACAGTAAAATACATAATAATATGAAAAAGTACCTAGATATAATAACATGAGCCAACAGAAAATTAAAACATAATTATGAATAATATAATAATGCAAATCAATCACATTATAGATATGTATTATAATAGTAATATCCTCAACCGTAGTTTTTAAGTTTAAAAAATATGCATAAAAAATTAAAACATAATTATAAATGATATAGTAATGCAAATCAATCCCATTATAGATATGTATTATAATAGTTGTATCCTGCAACATAGTTTTTGAGTTTAAAAAATATGCATAGAATTATAAGTTATAGTAAATACTTATATGAAATATTTATCTCGTAAGAGGAATAAGAGAATGCCTTTGGAATGATCAAGATAGTTTTTATGGCTTAAAAATTTCGTTAGTCTAAAATTATGTAATTCTTTAGGTTTAGGTTTAGATATGTAAAAGTATTCAAAACAATGTTATAATTATTAGAGATGCAATGAATATTGGTCTTATATGAAAATGAATTAATACATGAAATTGAATATTTGTTTCAAATTTATAATATGGTTTTTTTAATTATGTAATAATTTTAAATTTTATAAGAAAATTTTAAGGGTTAAATTTCATAAATGAGTTAATTTTTTATGTTTTTTTCCAAAAGTGATTGGCAAAAATGATTCACCTAAATTTTATAAGATAATATTGTTCACCATAAAAATCACCAAATATTTTATAAAAACTATATAAAATTATTAAAATTTTGAATATTTTTTCAAAAATATCACCGAACATATTAAATTTTGCATATTATGAGTTAGAAATATTTATGAAAGTTTCCATATTTTAAAATAATTTTTCATCCTTAAAATTTTCCTTAACCATGTGTTTTACACCTATTCTATATTATAGGTGTAAAATGAAATTATTCTATATTATAGGTGTAAAATGAATATACAAACTTATAAACCACGGTTTAATCCTTAGATACTAAATGCTTCCATATGAAAAGATTATAAACATAATTTATTTATTTTTTATTTTTTTTGGTGGTTTATGGTGGTTTAGACTAATCTTAATCTTTCCATTTTTTCTCCTCCCATCCCACCCATGGATTTCGAACCAGTGACCTTGCAAAGGGAGTGCCTTAACAGCGCACCCCATCACCGACTGCTGTACACCACGTGAGCTATAAACATAATTTTATTTATCAAAGGAAAATTGTAAAATAAATTCATATAGCCCAAGCCATCATTTAATGCCCAAAACCAATGACTTTTCTCATATATGTAGACATGTCTTTTGGGATTAGACATCATGTGGAGGGTCTTAACTAATGGAACAAACCTTTATAGATGGAATATTTTGGCTTATGAGATCATTAGGTTCTTAATTTCATGGATCTAGTGATATTGGGATTGTATTAATAGTAAGAGTTATAATTGGTTTTTCTTTAATTTGTATTTTTTAGTGTTTTTAATAAGAATATTTTGTCTAATTTATATTTATAAGTTGTATAGATAAAATAGTTTTTTTTAATACAAATTAAGTTTTGTTTTTTTTTTTTTTTTTTTTTTTTTTTTTTTTAATGACTAGACTTTATATTATAATGCTAAAAGTGTACATAATGTTTTTCTAAGTGTTATAGGTCGCCTTATTGAGAAACCAACCTAAAAACATATATATATTGTTGCGATTACATAAGTTTTCATGTACTAGCCTATTTGACCAGAAATATTAACTGTACATATCATGGCTACAAAAAATTTGTTTACAAAAAGGGAGGCCTCTCTTAGGGGAGCCTCTTGAAGTATGACAAAATTGAAAAGGCTTTGACATGATGGACACAAATTTACATAACTACGAACTTAGTTGACCATGGAATTTATTGTGGAATTAGCACCTGAAGAGAATTGTTGAGCTTGACGCTCCTTTTAGTTATGAGCATGCTTCCAATTGTTGACCCCGACAAGAGGAGGTGAATACCCATTTGTAGATTTTTTCATTTGATCCATGAAACCTTCATATGAACCATGCATTGACTCCTCTGAATTAATGGTTGAGTAACCCCAAGTGGGCCAAACATGACGAGGCTTGAATTGTCGAGCCTCAGACTGAGAATTAGCCATTGAGTTCTACTAATTGTGCAGCTTCAGAGGGGGTACAAGTTGTTGAGTTCCATTTGGAGAAAATGAAGTCAAATCCTCTGTTCTCGGCCAGTACTAAGTAGCTATGCCCGGGCGCTTGATGATGGAGCAGACATTTGAAAGCCCAAATTGGTCAAATTATCTGTCGAGGGACAAATTCATTGACCGAATTAGCTCTATGGTTGGCACGAGGAGAAATGGCTTCCATATTCACCCAAGAGCTCGAAGACGTGGCCATATGAGGATGACGAGTGTCCCCATGCCCATTATTCTGCAAATTTGGGCTTGGAGGGTCTTGATTCCATGGAATAACTATTAGATTGAGCTTTAGAGATATAATGTGTTCCATATGAGGGCTAAGGAACTAGTTTAATGGATTAGGGATGAGATATTTCTCATACTCCAATGCATGGTTTAGGTCAAAGTGTAACAACCCCTGATTGATTTTCCGTGTAAATAAAATAAGACCAAAGTCATGGGACATGTATTCCAAGCTGAATGTTGGGAAATGCATAGTGATGGGCATCACTTTTTGTTAATTAATGTCTATGGAAATTGGAAAGGCATTGGCAAAGGCAAAACAACAATAATTGGCATTCTATTTATGAAAATAAAGGAAAATGGGAGAAAAGGAAGGTGAAGAGACATAGATTTTCATGCAAGGAAATTAGAAGAAAATTGAAGGAAAATAAATAAAATAGAGGCATCAATGATAAAAAGGCTTCAGAGGATGAATTTACAACTTTTGCTAGTTGAGCCTTTTGTCAATTCAGTTTTAGAGCTCTCATTTTCACACTTTCATTCTCTCATACTCTTGCACACTTAGAGAATTCTTGGAGAACTCTGGTAATCACTTGGATTTGGAGAAAGAAGGAAAAGGAAAGCAGGGAACACAATGAAATATTTGGATCAACAACGACATTTGGATTGCTTTGAAGGTAACAATTTATATGTGTGATTTCTCTACTAATTTTTGGATGCATGGTATATGCATGTGATTCTTTGGTTATGTGCTGTCATTGGCATGGAGATTTACCTGGATTGACAGTGGTTTTAGCCTTGCCTTGCCATTCATTGGATAGCTATGGTGTTGTGGGTTGTCCACTTGCTTTTTATTGGTACTCAAGTTCCCTATGGTTGTGGGTTGGAACAAAATCTCTAAAATCCCTGGAACAACATAGGATGAATTATTAGTTCCTTGAATCGTTGGTTGGGAGAAACACTTTGGAGCCCTTTGTGGGTTGAGTTACTAGTTCCCAGAGCCCAACTTGCATAGAGACCGATCTAGTTGATGTTAGTGATTGTTAGGCCATAGAGGTGGAATCATTGTGGATGAGGGTTGAGGTGGTTTTGCCTCTGGAAGCCCTTTGTTGGTTTTGTTTTGCTTTATTCCAAGAGATCCCACATTCATGCTTGGAATATGGCGCAAAGGTGATTGACTGAAAGAGAGATTTGGTTCAGACAAATCTATGGTCGGATGGTATGTGGAAGTCCCTAAATTGGTTGAAATTTTCATATGTTAATAAGATTTATTTTCCTATTGTGATTTACGAGCACTTTTATTGGTTATCATGTTGACATTATGGTTTATTTGACATGGTTTCTATGCTAGTTATTTGTTGTTTATATGTTGGTTATAAGATGTATGATATATATGGTTCTTGTCATGATTTGTTAAGTTATCGAATGGTTGATGTACATATGGGCTAACAAGTTTTGTTGCAACTAGCTAGAGAGGGTTTAGATCCTTCTCGGCTATTCTCAGATGAAGGCTATCATTTTATGATCAAATATGCATTCGTGACCTGTAGCTTACATGTTTTTCATATGTTTCATGGAATTTATATTATGGATTAGGAAATCTAGGTCAAGTTCTTGCTTTGATTTTGAATGTTTGGCATTGTCATCATGTAAATTATGATTCTATAAAGCTTCAATAAATTCTGGGTAGTGGTTTAGAGGTTGGATTGAAAAGGTGGAACAAATCCTGGGACTGCATGCTTCGAACTAGAGGATTTAGACCATAACTACATGGAAGGAGGCTTGTGCGTGAAGTTGGAGGCCTATAACTAAACCCTTGCCTTTTTATGCATGCAGTTGAGGTGTTAGGTCAAAGAAAAAATATTATAAATCAGGGATTAATCACCTGAGGTGGTTATTCAGCTCATGAGTGATCTATAGTTCTTTTGGGGTGTCATTATGCGTTCAGTTGGTAGGCCCCACTTCCTTAACTGGAACTTGGAGGTTGGGTCATGTTATAGTGACTCTTGTTTCATGTTTACCCTGGAAAGCTTGTGAAATTGGATAAATGTGGGAGGGGCGTTACAGGGTGGTATTAGAGCTTCCAAGTTCAAGTACTTGGACTATATGGCCTAGGTGTGATTGTTATGCATGCATTTTAGTTGTCGATATGTTTGTTATGCATGCATGATGATGGTCATTGTTTTCATCTTGTGTCATCAAGATGTTGATGTTGAGATGATATATATATATATATATATAGAATGCTAATCTAGACTGATTTATGCATGTGAGATATCCTCCCCTAAAATTCACTGAGGTATGATTTTGATTATGTTTATATTTGGTTTATCTAACATGACATTTTTTAAGGAAGTACAAGATCAGATATGACGAGCTTAATGGTGGATTACAGATCATGTGACTCCCCATATAAATCAGTTGAGAAACAAGGAGATGAGTACTCTCCTATTTTAGCAAATAATTATATATATATATCATACTAATATGAACTTATTTATGCAGGTGAGATAGCCTCCCCTAAACTTCACTATGGTATGATTTTAATTATGTCTATATTTGGTTTATCTAACATGGCATGTTTATAGGAAATACAAGATCACAGATGATGAGAAGAATGGTGGATTACAGTTCATGTGACTTCCCATATAGATCAGTTGAGAAACAAGTAGATGAGTACTCTCCTAATTTAGCAAACACAATGAGAAGGTTGCAAAGTGGATAATGACATGATAATTCAGTCACACAAAATAATTTCTAGAGCTCAAGAAAAGCAAGCAAAGGTCAATGCAATATTGATCCTTCAGAGTTTATCAGATTTGTAGAGACAGGGAAAACTAAGAAGCAGTTATAGACATGAGGAAAGGACTAATGTGGCATATGGTAGCATGTCTCATGGAGGACACAGGTTGGAAAAGGATGACACAGTCAGAGGTGGCAAATGGATGGATACACCTAAGTTTCTCGATCATAGCGACATCATGGTTATCACCGCTATCATCCTTATAGGAGGAGTGGGAAGAAGTACTTTTTATATGAGTTTAAGAAAGCTAGGCCTCCTAGCTTTGACGGAGAGATGAAGAAACGTGAAGATGTAGAAGCATGGTTGCTTAGGATGAAGATTTTTTTTGAGTTGCATGATTATATAGAGAACATGAAGGCTAGGATATCTATTTTCAATCTCAAAGGAAAATCAGATATCTGGTGGGAAGATGTGAAGTGTGTCAGAGGCATCAAGACATAGGAGTTGAGTTGGCATAAGTTTAAGAGACTCTTCAGGAAGAAGTACTTATTAGAGAGATAATATGATGGAAAGGGTAAGGAGTTCAAAGAGCTTAAGATGGGTTATATGATACATGAATAGTATATGACCGAGTTTCTAGAGCTTGTTGAGCCTCTATTTTGTCCATATTTCTATGTTTTTCACTTAATAACTCTATGCATGTACTAAGTATTCATAAGTCATTATTATTCTTTTTATACATTATTGAGTTATTTAGAGGCATTTACAGTTGACAATTATTGATCTATGAACTATTCTTGTTTTGTTAATTCGAAGAATATTTAATGTGAAAACATCATTAATAGCACGTTATCTTTGTGGCATGTGAACAATTCTTTTTTTGCAATTTCTTGCACCATGCATCAAATTCCTACACCACGCATTCCTGCACCAACATTCCTGCACCGATTTGGGGCTTTTATATCTCGACATGCTTTCGGGGCTAACAAAAGATGGTTATTTTCCAAAATGAGGTTCCAACACCTTTCATGAGTTGGATTGCACCTAGGTCACATGTGTGGGCCTCTAGGAGCAAATTAGTAAATCTGCTCAAAATCCGCATAATTTCTAAACGACCAAGTTTGACCTCAGTTTTCGTGCAAATGGAGGTGAATTGCATAAATCCAAGCAAATGGGTTTTTCACAAATATAACCAATTTCCCAGAGAAAAATTTGTTTCCTAAAATTCACATTGGTTTAAAATTTATGTAAGGGTCTTTGAAGCCGATCTATAAAAATAGACTGTTAGGATTTAAGATTTGCAGAAGCTTCTAGACTGCCAACTTCCACCTTGATTTACGTGTAGGTGAAGGTGAATAAATAAATTCTGGAACATGGGTTTTTGTCCCAGTATAGCAATTGACTAATATTAAAACAATGGTCTGAAATTAATAATGGTTAAGGAGATATGAAGAGGTCTTTGGAGGTAGTTTGATAAAAATACAAGTTTTTCCAGAATTCTAGAAAAATAGCTAGACTTGGAAAATTCTTATCACGGCTTTATTCTTTCAATAGGAAATGGTTGTACTGATATTATAATTAATGAATATTATTTGGGATTCAATCCCCGCATGGCTTTCTAAATAATGGCATTTAAAAACATTATAAAAGAAGAGGAGTTGTGTAGGTAGGGGGGAATGGTCAAATTCTAGATTTTAGTTTGTAGATCACATCATTTGCAGAATAAAGGGGATCGATTTCACTGTGCAGGAGGGAAGGAGGAGCTGTGCCCCAATGGGATGATCCCTCAAGGAGATCACTAGAGTGAGCGCAACATTGTTTTATGAATTTTGTAGTAGCACTTTTGCAATGAATTTCTGTGGCATTCAGTCTTGAAGTTCTGGTTTCTACTTTGAAATAAGTTTATTTGGCAATGACTTCTGAGCAATTTTTCTCCTTCATGTTTTAAGACTATGATCTAAGTTGCTGCAAGGGCAACGAGCTAGGTGGTTAGGCCCACTAGCTAGTTCGTTGCCCCAAACCTTGTAATTTTCTTTTACTGCATTTTAGTTCGCATGATAATTCTACAATTTCATTTCATAAGCTCATTTTCTTTTTCGGTCATTTAATTTTAAATTTCATTCCATAAGCTTTATTTTTACTGCTCCGCTTATTTTTCTTTTGTATGTATTTTCATAAAGGCTGAACTAAATTAAACAATGAATGTTTTAACTGCATCTCTTACTCATTATTATAAGATTTGCATCCCTTAATATTTATTATTACAAATTTTCCCTGGTTTCATTGTTGCATAATAAATATTATTTTCATATTGCAATGGTAAAGAGTTCTGGTTAATTTAAATTAACTACCTCAAGATCATTATTCTAAATGTAAAACTAATTCCTGCACTTTGAAAGAAAAACATTTATTCCTACAGTATTGCAGAAAAACATTTATTCCTGCACTCTTAATAAAAAAATGTGTGGATCAGCGTAAGGAAATATTGTGAATCTTGTTGGCCAAACGCCAATAGAATTCTTCATTATAATTAAATGTTGCATCTATTATACATAATATTTTGAGGAAGCATTTAATAAGATCAGGGTAAACCACATGAATGATATATTTGTCCTTATTACATATTTTCTTCATTGAAGTTGGAGTGTTGAATTATCTTTAAGAGAAGCAGTGCATTATTAACTTGAATATTTTTAAATCATTCAATTCTTTCCTTAATGAAGTTTCCTTGTGATTGCTATTTTAATCTCATGTTTTCCATCTTTGCAACATAGCAGTACTTTTTAAAGAGGTTTTGCATCCTTTATTTCCTAAATCAAATTATTTATTTCCTGAACGGTTTGTCAGTTTGAATGGGGCCTACATTCCCTTGTCCCCTGGAAAACTAAGGAATACTTTTTGCAAGAGTCAACTCAACCTAGAAGAGGAGCCAGAAGTAGATTCTTGGAGTGTGTTTACTTTGCCTTTGAAGAAACTTGTTCCTTTTTCTTGAATGATGCTTCTTTTGAGTTTCTTGCAAAAGCTTGATCTTTATTTGACAAATCCCTGAGGACTTATTCTGGTATTGTGCTACGCCTCTAAGTTTACTTGCCCAGATTGACAAATTAAATGTTGGTGTAAATCTTGCATTTACACCACCCACTAGAGTTGTTGAGGTATGTACCATACCTCAAGGATGAGAAGGTGAAGGTTAAAACGTTCATCAATGGTCTACCTTTAGCATTCAATATTATATTAAGTATGATGAGCCTTCATCGTTGGAGGAGGTCATTGGAAATTTGAAGCATTGTTATGAGAAATCTAAGCTTAACTTTGAGCCTAAGCAAGATTGGAAAATTAATGATAGGACTAAAGGAAAGTGGGTTAAGAAGCGAGGAAGACCTCAGGATACAGGTGACAAGGAAAATGTGGCACATTATAAGAGATTCAATGCAGTTGATAAAGGATAGGGGTCTCAGTCGAAGGAGAAGAACAAGGGTGATGGTAGGAAGAACTTGCAGTGTTGGACTTCTAGTGGAGAGAATCGTAGGAGATATTTTCCACAACATCATGGTGGAATACCTCATATCTATAGTGCTCGAGAGGCACAAATAGTTGGAGATGTTGGACAGAGCATTACCTATATTTATGTCGTAGTGGATAATAGGTAGGATGATTATTAGGCATATATTATCGAGATAGAAGGTAAGATTTGTGATCAAGTTGTTTCCATTTTGATTGACCCTAGATCTAACTATAGTTACATCAATCTTGACTTGGTGGATAAGTGTTGTTTGAATAAAGAAGCGCATGTAGAGTCTTGGTTAGTGTAGTTTTCTATTGGAACCAAGAAAAGATTTCATCATTGGGTCAGATCTTGTCTATTTGAGTTGAATGGTATGCCTACATCAACTGATCCAGTGGATCAACAAAATGCTCAAAATTCAAAGTGCTCAAAATTTCTCAAAACCGGTACCAAAACGAAGATCTCGTCGTCCTGAATCCAATGCAACTCGAATCGCTCAAAACTGATATCGTATGCTCCTGATATCATGTTTTGTTTGTTTTCCTAAACAACTAAAATTTATGCAGTTGGGTTGCAAGTACGCACAGTCAGTAGTCCGTACGCTAACTAGGCAGGTGATTGGACAAGATGATTGTGTATTTTCAGGCCAATGATGCTTCACTAAGTGTCTTCATGTGATTAGTCGAATTTTTTCTTCGTTTTGATTGGTTGTTGGTATTTTGATTGGAGGTCATGTGGGCCAATGGGTGGCTTCCCAGCATTGGTGCAAAATTATGTTTATGGGCCGAACCGGGCCTAACGAGATTCAAACGAGCAACCTAATAACTGGAAGCACAGAGTATTACCACTCTACCACAGGTGTTGTTGAATATCTATAGTGGCCAATGCATATGTAAAGTTTAATGAAATGAACGTTGGGGGTCGGGGCCGGGGTTAACCCTTGGCCGTCGGTCCACCCCAACCCACGAGACCATAGGTTGAGGTGCCGAGGGCGCAGGGTTAACCCCAGCCCCAAACCACAGATCACACGACACAACACCATAGTCATCCAGGTGGATATCGGTGGCCACCCACCTATTCCATTTGGACCAGCACCATCAATTTTTGCAGCTTTTCACATTCAGCACAACTTACTATTTTTAGCAGGTTTTCGGGTCCTCCACTCCCGGAGCCGTTTCGGGGCCTTAATGATCCAGGTGGATATTGGTGGCCACCCACCTATTCCATTTGAACCCCCACCATCAGTTCTCTCAGTTTTCAAGTTGTAACAAAACTTACTACTTTTAGCAGTTTCTCGGGTCCTGAACTTCCAGAGCCGTTTTGAGGCCCTAAACGACGTTTTTTGGGAAAACGGAGAGAAACATGCATCCATGGATAGATCTTTCTAATGAGCTATTGAGCGCGTCAAACGGAGATCGGATGCCAAAGTTACGTCCCCGGGAAGTTGAACCACCAATTTACCCAAATGGGGCCCATAGTTTTGGCGCTTCATCTCCTAAGGTTAGGTTTTCGGAAGTTTAGAGTTCTCCATTGTTTCTCAATAATAAATAGGCCCTCGAGCCTCATTGTAACACAGTTCAGAGGTCTGTAGCCATCACATCTCTTCTCAGAGATTCGCTACCAGCACCCTAGCTATTTTATTTCCATTATGCCTGTAAGCATATTTCTGTTATTTGATATTAATGAAATGAAGCATTACTTCCGCTGCATCTATATGTCATGGTTATTTCTGTATTCTGTTGCGTTCCTGCATAAAATCCGGATCAGTTGTTGGACAACCAGTTAACCTGACGGTTCTGAAACCCACGTCACATGTAACTGGTAGCAAAGTGGTTAGGGTTCTGCTGGCACGATGTTAACACTCCACCACAATTCAACAACCAGAACCATGGTAACAGTTGGAGTTAAGGTTTAAAACATGGAGAGAGATTTGGAACCCCTACCACAGTTCAACTAAAGTTCAATATGCAGTTTGAAACCCCAGCGGGATTAAACCACACCACAACACAAACCTTGGTTTGAGGAATAGTTAAGTCTTGGTGCAACGGTTTGAACCAACCCGCATTCAACATCGGGATTTGCGCCACTTGGCCCCATCGTGACCGCTCATGGGGGTCACCGTGCAATTAAATGAGGCGACAATTTGCACCCGAACCAACGTGAATCTCGTTTGCGCAGGGAAAATTTGTTGCTCAAAGATGTCAAAAATTACGGAAATTGTAGGATGCTTTGCAGGTGGGTGCGGATTGTAGAAAAGTTAGCAGTAAAATTACACCAAAGCATAACTCAATCAATTTTTTACCAAGTGTAGAAAGAGTCCAACTAGGGGTTTTTTACTGTTCTAGAGCCATTGGAGACATTCTTTTTGCATTTTGAGCATTGCAAATCCATATAAACACATATTTTGAGCACATAATGAAAAAGGCCCAACATTGGAAGTTGGACCAGGAGATGTAGTCCAGGAGGGGTGAACCCCTTCATCATTTTGTTGTCTTGTGTTTTGGTTATGGTATTATTGTCTTTGTTAGTTACTATAAAAATGAGTTTAAACATGTAATTTATGTGTTATTGCAACTTACCTAATTGCATAAAAACATAAAATTTCACTTGCAAATATCTTCAAACCTTCAAGTTTTCAAATATAGATCAATTTGGTATCATAGGTTAGGTTATTTGGTTGTATTGAGGGTTTAATTTTTTTGCAAGTGTTTGTTTATGCTTACAAGGTTGAAGCTCAAAAGAGGAGAAGGAAAGCTTGTGGGAGCAAATCCTCAAGCTAGTTCAAGGAGAGCTCATTTTCGACAATCTTTACCACAAATTTCACATCAAGTGTCACAAAAGGTCTCAGCAGTCATGGCACATGAAGGAAACATGGTTACCAATGAAATAGGTAACTGAACTGATACCTACTTTTTTTTTGTAGCAAAAAAGCACTCGATTTTGAAAAGTGGTGATGCATAATCACATGTTTTCTTTTGTGTGCATATTTTTGACACTTTAATATTTTTATTTATGAAGCATGAATATTTGTTTTAAAATGTTAGTGATTTTCATGCTAATTTTGAAACATATTGATGCAGCATCAACCTTTTTTTTTAGAGTGGTGGTTTTCATGTTGGTAATAAAACATAAAAATAAAATAAGAAAAACATGACAAACAAAACTCAAATAAAAAAAATATATATAAAAACAATAAAAATGTAAAAAAAAACAAAATTAACTTGTAAAAATAAAAAATTTAAATAAAAATAAATAAATAACACAAGAAAAACAAAAATATTCGAAAATTATATTAAAAAAATGAGAAAAAAAAACACATAATTAAAAAAAAAAAAACAAAACAAAAATTAACCAAAAAAACATCAAAAACATTTTTTTTTAAGTTATTAAAAAAAACTATATAATTAAAATAGAAAAATTAAAAATAATTAAAATTACAAAATAAAATTAAAATAAAAACAAAAAATAATTTAAATTTAAAATAATAATAATAATAAAAAGAAAAAAATAGAAATTTTAAAATTTTAAAAAAAATTAAAAAAATTGAAAATTGAAAAAGAAAATTAAAATAAAAAACTATCGTTAAAAAATAAAAAATAATGAAAAAAAGACATTTACAGATAATTAAAAAACAAATATATATAAATTTAATGTTTTTTTTTTTAATTAAACCATTTATAAAATTTAAAAATTAAAAAAAAAAATTAAAAAAAAAATAATAAATTTAATAAATAAATTTTAAAAAATAATTAGTCTAAAATATTAAATTTAAAAACAAAATTAAAAAAATAAAAAAACTAAAAAAAGAGAAAAACAAAGAGATTAAAAAAAATTAAATTTAAAATATTAAAAAATAAAATAAAATAAAAAAAATACAATTTTAAATTAAATTAAAAAATAAATACGAAATTTAAAATAAATAAATAAATTTATTTTCACATCAAGCAGCCTCCCCACCCACCTAGCGCCCGGCCTCCACCGCCACCTGGGCTCGCCACCTTTCCCAATGCAATTTTTTTTTTTTTTTTTTTTTAATTTTGTTTATATTTTTTATTAAATTTTGCATATATTTTTTTAATTTAATTGATTTTTTTTCATATTTTTTCTTTAATATTAAATTTTATATTAAGCTTTTAAATTTAATTTTATAAAATTCAATAAATTTTTAATTTTTTTTTAAATTTATTTAAATTTAATATTTATTTATAAATTTTTTTTTTTAATTACATAAAATTTTTATAATTTTTATTTGAATTAAACTTGTATATTTTAAATTAAGTTTTTTTTTTAATTAAACTTATTTTTTTTAAATAATTTATATATATATATATATATATATATATATATATATATATATATATATATATATATATATCCAATTTCCATTTTTAATTGATTTTAAAAAATTTTAAATTTTCATTTTAACAATGTTTTTTTATTTTGTTTTATATTATAAATATATTTTTTATTTCAAAATTTATTTGTTTATCCATTTATTTATTAAAATTTAATATTTTTGTTTTTAAATTTAATTTGTTATTTTAATATTTTTGTTTTTTTTAAATTTAATAAAATCTAATATATATATTTTTAATTTAAGTTCATATATATATATATATATGAAATTTAATTTTAATTTATTTTTAAAAAAAATTAATTAATATTATATATATATATATATATATATATTTCATTTTTTTATTTTTAATTTAAATAAAGTTTTTTTTTTAAATTTTTATTGTTTATTTTAAAGTTTTAAATTTATTAAAATTTAATATATTTTTTTAAATTTAAATTTTTATTATAAAATTTTTCTTTTTATTTTTAATTTAATAAACATTTTCTTTTTATTTTTTTATTTAATTTGTATATTTTATTTTTTATAATTTCTTTATTTTTTAAACTTGTTTTTTTTTTAATTTAATATTTTTATTTTGTTTTATTTTTTATTTTTGTATTTCTATATATTTTTAAATTATAATCTTTAAAATGTTTTTTATTTTTTAAATTTTATTTTATTTTCTTAAATTTTATGTTTTTTTTACGTTTGAATTTAAAAAAATAATAATAATAATTTAAAAAAATATAATGATTTTTTTTTTTTTTTTTTTTTTTTTTTTTTTTTCTAAAATTTTTGTTTAACCACTTTTTACTTTTGGGGTGGTTTTTGCACACAAAAAATTGGCTTTTACTTACATTTTTCAAAATGGTGAAAATTTACTCCGAAAAAAAACCAGGTTATTCCACAATACAATGATTCATTTTCAGAGTGTTTATTGCACCCAAAAAAATTGGCTTTTACTTGCATTTTTTACAAATGTTGAAAATTTACGCCGAAAAAAAAAAAATTTTAAAATTAAAAATTTAAAAATAAAAAAACGGTTATTCCAGAATACAAATTTTCATTTTCGAGTTGTTTTTTCATGGTTTTTTGATGTTTTTTTTTGTTAGAGTTCCTATTTTGAGGTAATAGTTCCCGTTTCATCAGTAACTGTGTTAGAAGAGCCTAACAATATGATTGAGGATGAGAAGGCTTTCAGGAAAGCAATCTTTGACATGAGTGAGATGGTGAAAGTTCTTTATGAAGAAAGGAACTCAAGATTGTATGGTGAAAGCTCAAATCCTCCAAACGGAAATGGAGGAAACGTAGACAAGCCTCCAAAAGGGAATGGAGGAAATGGTGATAAACCACCTCTACATTCACCTTTCTCCTCACCTTCGTCTTCACCATCATCATCCTCTACATCAACCCCTTCACAAACACCTCCACATTCTCCAAAGGGACATGTTAAAACTCCATTTTTAAAACTTGACATAAATTTTGAATCGCCTATGTATAATGGAGAGGTAAATGCTGAGAAATTAGATAATTGGGTTCGTCAACTTGAAGTGTATTGCAGGATACAAAGGATCAAAGATGACGAGACCATTATTCAACTTGCTTCATTAAGGTTGGAAAGTGCAACACTCATTTGCTGGGAATCCAAAACTCAAGAGGATCTCAAGAAAAGAGGTAATATCTTAACTTCTTGGAATGATTTTGTGGTTGCATTAAGAAGACAATTTTATCCTTTAGCATACATGTAGAAAGCTATAATGGATTGGCAAAAATTTAGGCAATTAAATGGTCAAAGTGTGCAAAGTTATATCCAATAGTTTAGAAGGAGAGCATTGATCTTGGGTGTATATTTATCATCTCAAGACGCTTTACTCAAATACATTGGAGGCTTAGGCTTACATAGCTACTTGAGACACACGATTCTCATGTTTAACCCTACAAATCTAGATGAGGTTTGTGTATAAGAAACACATCTAGAAGCAAGAGGGAAGAATGTTCCACGAGAGGGCAGCAAAAATCCTGTTAAGGGTGGAGACAAAGGAAAGGGAAAATTCAAAGGAAAAGGGAAGGATAATGCTTCCATCAAGAAAGAGGGAGAAAAACTCACATGCAAACATTGTTCAAAAGAAGGCCAAGATGAAGACCATTTTTGGAAACTTCATCTTGAGATGAGACCAAAAAATTTTAACAACAAAGGAAAACAAAATATTGTTGCAACTACACAACATGCTTTAGGATTCAATTTGGGAGATGAAACAAAGATCACAACCATGGGATTGAAAGGTAAGGACTCCATTGCAAGTACTAGTTCTTCAAATAACCTCAATGAAACTCAAAATGAAAAGGAAAGAATAGATCTTTTCCATATTAGCGTTATCTCAAAAGATAACAAAATAGACACTTTATTTGATAGTGGATCACAAGCAAACCTCATTGTCTGAAAACATTGTCAATAAATTGAATTTGGAAACTATTCCTCATCCTAAACCGTATCCTTTAGGTTGGGTGTGTGACAATGAAAAATTGCAAGTAACTAGAAAATGAAAACTGAAATTCACCATCATTGCAAACTTCATTGATGAGGTAGAACTTGATGTAGTTCCATTAGACATATGCATTATTGTTTTGGGAAGCGTGTATTTTTATGATAGGAAAGCCATCTTTCATTGCCATAAAAACAGGTATCATTTGTTTAAAGATGGTGTTGAGTACATTATTAGAGCACATCGCAAGAAACTTAATCTATCACTTGTGAATGCTGGAAAAATGAAGAGGCTTGCTAATTCTAGAAAAATATTTTTACTTTTGATTATCAAACCCAAGAATAATGTTAAGAATGAAGCCTTTCAAGGACACGATACAAAGTTAAAATCTAATTCGGTTGAGGCTTTTAACCAATATGATGAGATGTTTTAGGAGCCTAAAGGATTGCCTCCTAAAAGAGGAATCCAACATCAGATCCAATTGCAACAAGATTTTCCTCTTCATAACATTGGCATGTACAGGATGTCAGTGATGGAAAATGAAAAAATTAAGAAACAAATTCAAGAGTTGCTTGATAAAGGGATCATCCGACCGAGCACATCACCATGTGGGTCACCTATTGTTTTAGTTCCAAATAAGGATGGTACATGGCAAATGTGTGTGGACTTCCGTGCATTGAACAAGATTACTGTAAATAATTGCTACCCTCTTCCTAGAATCGATGATTTACTTGATCAATTGAAAGATGTTGTGTATTTCACTAAGTTGGACTTAAGAAGTGGCTATCATCAGACTAGGATTTTTGAAGGAGACATATGGAAGACAACCTTCAAAACAAATCAAGGTTTGTTTAAATGGTTGGTTATGCCCTTTGGGCTTTGTAATGCTCCTACTACATTCATGTGGGTTGTGAATGATGTTTTAAGGCCTTTTCTAGATGATTTTGTGATAGTCTACTTAGATGACATATTCATTTTCAGAAATTATCGTGAAGAACATATCATGCATGTCAAACAATTAGTATATGTCTTTAATAAGGAAAATTTGTTTTTAAAGATGTCGAAATGTGAATTTGGGAAAACTTATTTAGTCTACTTGGGTCATATTGTTTGAGGGGGTGAGTTGAAGATAGATCCCTCAAAGGTCAAATTCATTTTGAATTGGCCAAAACCCAATACAGTGACAAAGGTTAGAAGTTTCTTGGGAGAATCCCAATATTGGAGAAAGTTCATTTCTAACTTTTCTTCCATTGCATGCATTGATAATTGTGAAGCAGGTTTTCCAATGGGGAGGAAAACAACAAAAATAATTTGATCCATTGAAGGAAAGAATCAGTTTAACGCCCATAATTGCAGACTTGAGACAATCATTTGAGATACAAACTATTGCAAGTGATTATGTCATGGGCGTAGTCTTGATGCAACATGGTAAGCCCATTTGTTTTCATTTTGAAACTTTTAATGGTGCAATGATTAAATATCCTACATATGACAAGGAATGGTATGCTTTTGTGCAAAGTGTGAAAAAATGGAAACATTACTTGATGTGTAAGGAAACAATCATTCACACTGATCATCAACCATTACAATACTTGCAATCACAAATAAATATACAACAAGCGAGGCACTTCAAATAAATGGGTTTTCTTCAACAATTCCACTTGGTGATAAGGTATAAGAAAGGTATCTATAAAATTTTTGGTTATATGCTTTCTAGACCAATTGTTATTGCATCCATTATTCTTAAGCATAATTTTGTCATGCATGAGAGCTATGTTGAGCAATATGCTTTAGATAGTGATTTTAAGGATGTATATGTGACTTTGTGTCAAGGTAACCAAGTAGAGGAATTGGATTATCATGTGCATGATAACTTGTTGTATCATCTTGGCAAGCTATGTATTCCACATGGAGAGAAAGTCAACATCATAAGGGAAGTTCATGCTTCTCTTATTACTAGTCATTTCGGTGTAGGTAAGACAGTGGCACAATTACAAAGGTATTGTTATTGGCCTTGTATTCTTGAAAGTGTGTCACGATTTGTAAGAGGATGTTCTTTATGTGTTGTTACTAGGCCTAGCAATAGAAAGTTGGGAATGTATACTCCACTTCCAGTACCTTTCTGTCCATGGGAAAGTGTTTCTATGGATTTTGTAGGAGGCCTACCTATGTCTATGAGAGGTTATGATTATCTTTTTGTAGTTGTGGATAGGTTCAACAAAATGTGTATTTCGATGCCTTGTAAAAAGATGGTCACAACTAAAAAGATTGCACAGTTTTTCATTCAGAATGTATGGGTACATTTTGGGTTGCCCACATTCATTGGTAATGATCGAGATTCTCGCTTCATTGGAAACTTTTGGTTAAGCTTGTGGGGAATCATGGATACCAAATTGAAAAAGAGCGCAACATTCCATATGTAAACAAATGGAAAAACATAGGTGGTGAACATAAGAGTGATACATCTTCTTCGTGGTTATTTCAACAAGCATCCTAAGTTGTGGGATGAACATTTGCACTATATTCAACATGCTTACAACCGGGCCAAGCATTCATTGACTCAAACATAACCATTTGAGGCATGCTTGGGATACTTACCAAAATATCCTTTAGATTTTATATTTGGGATATATGTTTCTATTGATAGACATAGTGACATGGATAAGGCCAAAAGGTTCATTGAACAAGTTCAATTGGTGCATAAAATAGTTCAAGAACAATTGGAAAAGAGTCAAGCCAAGTACAAGACAAGCCATGATAAGCACCGTGTGGATCACAGTTTCCAAGTGGTTTATGAAGTTTGGCTTCACATTAGCAAATAAAGACTCTAAGGGGAAGGTAAAAAACTGAAACAAATTCAATATGGTCCATTCAATATTTTAGAAAATATTGGTAATAATGCCTTTAGTTTATATTTTCCTTCATATATGAAAATCTATGCAGTTGCTAATGTTGAGAATTTGAGATTGTATGAGCCTCCTTTGATTGAAGATTAAGGAGAGAATGTTCACATTCCTTCAATTAAATATTTCTCTCCTGAATATCTTAAAGAATTGCAGCAAGACACCATCCTTGATAGGAAAACAAGGACTTCAAAACGAGGGAACATGGAGTACCTTCGTGCGGGGCTCAAAGGGACAAAAGCAAGCAAAGAAAAATGGATTGAGATTGGAAGGGTGATGGAACTGTACCATTAGGGGAATTTTGAGGTCTAAAATGGGCCTCCTAAGGAAATTATAAAATAATAGTGGAAATAATAAAATAATATTTGATTACATCATCGAATTTTGGAGGGAAAAAGGAAAAAAATACTTTTTAAACTCTTATTTTCAACTTATCTCCCAAAGTGTTTACTCAAATTTCAAGCAATAATACTCATTGGATGGAAAATTTAATTCATCATCCAATGAGCACCCATGTTGCATACTTTCGATGGACCCTGCTACATGAAAAATGATAAATACATGAAAAAACATGAGGTTCCATCGAAAGTATGCAACATGGGTACTCCTTGGATGAGGAATTAAATTTTGCATCCAACGAGTAGTCCCACTCGGAATTTGAGTAAAAATTTGGGAGATAAGTTGAAAATAAGAGTTGAAAAAGTAGTTTTATTATTTTATTATTTTTTAATATTTTTACCCTTTTACTTTAAAAATGGTGAATCATCCCCCATGGTTGACATCATCATCTTGAATCCTATTTGTTCTTATAAAGTTTGTTTTTGTTGTACATTTTTCTTAAGAGGCCCATTTTAGACCTCAAAATTCCCCTAACGCCTCATCTGTTTTTGGACTAAAAATGATCTTTTGGAGGTCCAAAAGCTTCCAGTGGGGAGGAATGATCCAGTGGATCAGAAAAATTCTCAAAATTCAAAGTGTTCAAAATTACTCTAAACCGGTGCCAAAATGAAGATCTCATCACCTTGAAACCAACACAACTTGAATCGCTCAAAACCGATATTGTATGCTCTTGATATCGCGTTCTAACTGTTTTCCTAAACAACTAAATTTTTTGTAGTTGGGTTGCATGTACGCATAGTCAAAAGTCCATACACTAACTAGGAAGGTGACTAGACATGATGATTGTGTATTTTTGGGCCGATGATGCTTCTCCAAGTGTCTTCATGTGATTGGTCAATTTTTGCTTCATTTTTATTGGCTGATAGTATTTTGAAGTGGTCAAATGATTGGAGGCCACGTGGGCCAATGGGTGGCCGCCATGTCGCCTCCCAAAATTGGTGTAAAATTATTTTTATGGGCTAGACTGGACTAACGGTGTTCGAATGGGAAATCTACTAACTGGAAGTGGAGGGTCTTACCACTCTACCACATGTGTTTCTTAACATATATAATGGCTAATGCATATATAAAGTTTAATGAAATGAATGTTGGGGGTCGGGATCAGGGTTAACCCCTAGCCCTCGGTCCACCCCAATCCACGAGTCCGCAGGTTGAGACGCCAAGGGTGCGGGGTTAACCCCAGCCCCAAACCACAGATCACATGACACCATACCATAGTTTGTTGGACAGCTAGTTAACCTTGCGGTTCTGTAACCCACATCATATGCAACCGATAGTGGAGCGGTTAGGGTTATGTTGGTGTGGTCTTAAAACTCCACCACATTTCAACAACCAAAACCATGGTAACAGTCAGAGTTAAGGTTTAAAATTTGGCGCAGGGTTTGGAACCCCTACCACAGTTTGACCAAAGTTCAATATGTAGTTTGAAACCCCGGCGAGATTAAACCACACCACAACACAAACCTTGGTTTGAGGAACAATTAGGTTTTGGCACGGCAGTTTGAACCGACCTGCATCCAACGAAAAATTTGCGCCACTTGGCCCCATCGTGACTGCTCATGGGGTCACCGGGTAATTAAACGAGGTGACAATTTGCACCCGAACCGACATGAGGGGAAGTTTTCGCTCCACAATGACGAAAATTGTGGAAATTTTAGGATGCTTTGCAAGTGGTTGTGGATTATAGAAAAATTAGCAATAAAATTACACCAGAGCATAACTCAGTCAGTTTTTGACCAAATTTAGTGCCGAAAGAGCCTAATTGTGGGTTTTTGAATTTTATGGAGCCTTTGGAAACATTATTTTTTCATTATGAATATTGAAAAATATAAACACATATTTTGAGCACATAATGAAAGAGGCCCAACATTGGATGTTGGACCAGGAGATGTAACCCATGAGGGGTGAACTCCTTCATCATTTTGTTGTCTTATGTTTATGTTATGGTATTATTGTCTCTGTTTATTGCTGCAAAAATAAGTTTACACACTTAATTTATGTGTTATTGCAACTTACCTAATTACATAAAAAACATAAAATCTCAATCGCAAGTTTCTTCAAACCTTCAAGTTTTCAAATACATATCATCAACACATCTAAATGTACTTCCTTTGGGTTCATACAATATGATTTTGGGAATTGATTAGTTGTGCATTCACAGTACTAAGGTAGATTTATTTGACAAGGCTAGTGAGTGCCTAGATGATGATGGGGAAATAAGCATCTTGCAGGGAAAGATGAAGCCTACATCAATGAGAATGGTTACAACTATGCAGGAAAAGTGCACTTGCAGGAAATGATGTGTATTTTTAGCAGTTATTGTTTCCAATGAAAAAGGGAAGGATGTTGAGGATGATGAAGTTCTGAAGAGGTATTTGATTTTGCAGTTGTTTCAGGATGTGCTTTTAGTATAGATTTTAGAATTACCACCTCACAGGGAAGTGGAATTTTCTATTGAGTTGGTGCTAGGGGAAACACCAACATCAAAGTCATTGTACATGATGAGCACTCCAAAGTTGGTAAAATTGAAGTTGCAACTTAAGGAAATTCTTGATAAAGGATACATAAGGCCAAGTGTGTCACCTTGGGGTGCACCAATGTTATTTGTGAAGAAGAAGGATGGTACTCTCAAATTTTGCATTGATTACAAATAACTGAACAAGATGTCTATCAATAACATGTATCATTTTCCATGGATTGATGATTTGTTTGATCAGTTGAAGGGAGCATCAATCTTTTAAAAGATTGATTTGAGATTGTGATATCATCAGGTGTGCATCAAATAAGAAGATATTTATAAGACCACATTTCGTACCAGGTATGGGCATTATGAGTTCGTAGTCGTTCCTTTTTGTCTTATTAATGCTCCACCTACTTTTATGTGTTTAATGAACAATGTGTTGTGTCCCTATATGGACAAGTTTGTGATAATGTTCATTGATGATATGTTGATATATTCTAAGAATGATGAAGAGCACATATGATTGCAAGAGAGGAATTGGTGGAGTCTTAATGCAAGAAGGATAGGTTGTATGCTATGAGTCAAGGAAGCTACATGAGCATGAGAAAAATTATGTGACTCACGATCTTGAGTTGACAGCTATCATTCATGCATTGAATATGTGGAGACATTAGTAAGGAATTATCTTCTTGGCATATGATTTATTATGATGAGTGATCACAACAAACTGAGGTACTTGTTTTACCAACCCAATCTAAATTCTAGGAAAGTTAGATGGTTGGCTATCCTTAGTGAGTTTGATTTCGAGATCAGGTATATTAAGGGTAAGGAGAACAGGGTTACAAATTCTCTCAATAGGAGAGTGCAGGTGAATCACATTGCAACAATGAGCTCTTATGGGATATATTTGCAGGAACGGATCTTGCAGGAAGGACACAATGATGACAGGTACCAGAAGTTGAAGCACATGTTACAGTAGCAGGGTGGAGGTAATAAGGATGAGGAGTATCACCTCATGGAAGATGGATTCATCAGATTTAGGAACATGATTAGTGTGTCAGAAAACATTGAACTCAAGAAGATTATCTTGAGGGAGTTTTATGTCAAGCCATATTCAGGTCACCCAGGATATCAGAAGACGTTGACAACAGTTAAAAAGTTATATCATTGGCCAAAATTGAAGAAAGAGGTGGTTGAATTTGTTGTGATATCTTTGGATTGTCAGTAGTTAAAATCATAGTGTAAGTATCCAAGTGGTTTATTACAACTGATTTTGATTCTAGAGTATAAATGAGAGGTGATTTCCATAGAATTCATTACAGGTTTGCTGATAACATCGAGACAACATGATTCCATCATGGTCATGGTTTACATGTTAAGTAAGGTAGCTCACTGCATTGCAATTAAGTCTATGAATTCATCTAGTGAGGTAGATTGGATCTTCATCAAGGAGATAGTGAGGTTGCATGGTGTTCCCAAGAAGATCGTATCAGACAAAGATGCCAAGTTCACTTCCAGGTTTTGAAAGGATTTGTTTGCAGGCTTTGGGATAGAGTTAGATTTCAGTACAACTTATCATCCCCAGACAGATGGGCAGACAGAGAGGGTTAACATGATTCTTGAAGACATGTTGAGGATCTATGTCATGCATCAACAAAGGAAGTGGGAGGAGTATCTTCCACTGGTAGAGTTTTCATATAACAATGGGTATCAAGAATCCTTGAGGATGATTCCATTTGAGGTTCTCTATGGGTGAAGTTGTAATACTCCTATTAGCTAGCAGGATCCAATGAATAAGGTGTCGATTGGACTGGAT
This sequence comes from Pinus albicaulis, assembly GCA_034641835.2. Lineage (NCBI taxonomy): Eukaryota > Viridiplantae > Streptophyta > Pinopsida > Pinales > Pinaceae > Pinus > Pinus albicaulis. The sequence continues at coordinate 303,108,175 of CM076576.1, read as the reverse complement.
ATGTTGGATGAGATGGAACAAGATATCGAGGTTATCAAAAGGAATTCAAAGGCAACACAGGTTAGAAAGAGTTATGAGATCAACATAGGGAATTCAAGGAGTTTTAGGATGGGGAGCATGTGTACTTGCACATCAAGCCCAAGAAGAGCTCCTTGAGGATTGGATCATGTGCCAAGTTGGCACCTCGGTATTGTAGGCATTTCGAGATCCAGTATTTTAGTGGTTTATACATGGCATATGAGAGGATTAAGAGTGATAAAGATGGTTCTTTATCCTAAGCCTTAAATTCCATGTATATAGCTCTAAAATATAATACAAACCCTAAAAATGAAATATTCTCCCTATGAGAGGATTAAAAGTGATAAATATGGTTCATTATCCTAATTCATTATTTAAGCCTATAAACTAGTGGTTTTACCCTTAATTCTTGTTCAGGGCCCTCTAAACAAGGGATTTCTCCCCAAATCCTTTACAGAATTAGAAGACACATATATGGGATAATTAGTAGAAACTTTAGCAATTAGGTCTATTTAAATCTTTTTAAACTTTATTTTCCACTATTTAACTATACAACTTTACATATTTATAGGGCCTAATTAAAGATCTATGAGACCAAACCATATATAAAAAGAAATCATTATTAGGGATCTAGAGAATTTGATTATATCTTGCAAGCTTGGTTAAGGATCTATATAGACTAATTATACTACTATAGAATACAATTTTGGATATATATGAAATCTAATCAAGGATACACAACACATAAATATATTCATAAAATATAATTAAAAATATATTATAACAATTATCATTATGATCATTTTTGCATAATTATATATAGGAATATCTAATATTCATAATATATGACACCTACATTATATTGTGAATGTAGTTGGTTTTAGTTTTAAATAATGTGTATGTATTTTGAAGAACACCGAACTTGTATTTTTTAATCCTCTTAATATGTCAATGTGAAAGATAATGAGGTTGCTTTAATTAGTTTGACATATGCTTATGAGGTGTAGACTACTTGATCTGAGTGGGATTTAGTCTTTACCATGTCTAGAGTTACCCTATGGGAGAGACTATTCCAAAGAGTTAGCCCCAACTAAGCTAGTGAAAAGAAATTGGACATACTAAACACATTAATTTAAGTGTAATAATTAAATTATTTCTAAATTTCTTATTAATATTTCTAATTTTAATGTTATTGTTTAATTCGTGAGATTTATAATTTTTAAATTTAAATATATAATATGAAATTTTACACACTAAACTCCATATACTACACACATATCATTTATGCAAATTATTTATATAAATAAACAATTTAAAAAAATATATAGTCTTTTGATGAAAATCACATTCAAGCAGATTTTTTCGATGCGTTTCGAACCAGCCAGTGTGGTTCATCATCAGGACAAGATGAGAAATCTGATCTAGGACCCAATTTAAATAGATAAGGAAGCTCCAACTAGTCGTTGTAGAATAACGACTAGTTTGAGTGGAAAAAGAAATAAAAAAAAAAAACAAAATAACAATTGAATTATTATTATTAATATTTTTTATTTTTATTTGTTTAATAATTAAAAGATTTGAATATAATATAATATTTATATATTCTTAATTAATAATAATATAAAATTATAAGATTTACGATTTTAATAAATACTTTAAATAAACAAAATAATAATAATAATAATCATGATAAATAAATAATAAATAAATAAATAAATAAATAAAATAATAATAAATAAACAAATAAATAATAAAAATAAAAATTAATTAATTAATAAAGAACAGAAATGGAGAAAGAAACTGGGGACCGAGGGAGAACCGAAGGGAAGAAAACCAATAACTAAGAATGAAGGGCAGGGGTCCAGCATCTGCTAACACTCCACCCATCATCCCTGTTAAGATTGACTGACCTCTTTTCGATTTCTAAGGCCTCCCTCAACTTTTGGTGGTGGAAATGGTCAATCCTCGCAATAACCTTAGCATCTTCAATGCAAATGTGATGCTTTGTCTTTTCAGCATGCTTTGCTAAGGCAGAGGAGCGAGATCTATTATGTTCTAGGTCAGCGGCATGTTCATGAATTCTTTGACTGATGGATCGACCAATTTCACTGATGTAAGGTGTCCCACAGGAGCACGAAATCAAGTAAACACCCTCACCATCCTTTGGGCAAAACGAGTCCTTAACCGATCTAAGAGAACGTGTCTCCTTAGGATCCTAGCGATTTTATCAGTCTTTCCTTGGATAAAAGGAAGGTGAACTCCAGATAACCTATCACAATGATCCTTTTTAACCCTAGGACCTTTTTCAACTTTTTGAAAAGCTCTAAGACATTGAACCTTGCTATAACCATTTTTAAGGAAAACCTTAAGGAGATGAGATTTCTCACCTTCAAGGTGGTGTTCATCAGCAATTCTAAAGGCTCTAGTGGCTAGGGTACTGAGAACCCCTAACTTATGAGTAGGGAAATGATGAGAACCCAGATGTAAATACTGCTCAATGTGCGTCTTCTTTCTAAAGACTTGATGAGAGAAAGAACCTTCTTCATTTCTAGAAATAAGAACATCAAGAAAGGGCAGGCCACCATCCACTTCGAATTCCATGGTAAACTTAGTGAATTCAGACTGATCATTGAGATGTCGGAAGAAAAGGTCTAATTTCTCTTTTCCATGTGGGCACACCACACAGGTGTCATCAATAAACCTTTTCCAAAGCCTAGGTTGAAAAAGGGAGGAGGAAAGGGCCCTTGATTCAAAGTCTTCCATGAAAATATTAGCCACCACCGGGGATAGGGGGGAACCCATGGCCACACCACAAGTTGTTTCAAAGAATTCACCCTCGAAACTGAAGAAGGTCGAGGTAAGACAGATCTCAACTAGATGAGCAGTATCAGGATCTGTGACCCGAGAAATGGCATCAATAACTTCCCTAATGGGGATGCAAGTGTATAACGAGGCAACATCAAAACTAACAAGCCTATCATTGGGGTCCAATTGGATGCCTTTCAATTCATTAATAAAAGAGGATGAGTCTTTGACAAAGGAGTCGGTACGCCCCACGAGAGGCTTAAGCTTACTGGCTAAAAATTTAGCGAGCAGATACGTCTGACCACCTATGGTGTTGACAATGGCTCGAAGGGGAGCTCCATCCTTATGAATCTTAGGAAGACCTTAAATTCTCAGAGTGAGGGGGTTACTATCAATAAGCTTTTTACTTAGGGAACCAACAGTGCTACACGATTTTATAGCCAAAGCAACTGCTTTAGAAACTTTTTAAAGGGGATTCTTGTCCAACTTCTTATAGCTCCCGCTATTAAGAAGATGATCCAACATATTATTACGATAATCCTCTTTGTTTAAAATAATTGTAGCACCTCCCTTTTCAGCCTTAAGAACAACAATGTCATGGTTATTGCTTAAGGATTTTAGAGCCTCAAACTCAGGTTTGCTAATGTTTCTCTTAGGGGGCTTCGCTTTTCAAAGGATCATGGCACAATCTTGCCTAATAGTGTCTTTAGTAGCATCACGAAGATCTCTAATATCGTATTCTATATCACAAATAATGTCTTGAATAAGGATTATTTTAGGAGTAAGAGCATAATTGAGACCCGTCTCCAACACACTGTAGTTAGGACGATCAAAGGAAAAACTGGAAAGATTAAGAACATTCATATTTGAAGAGGAGGAGACAAATTTGTTGTTATTGCTATTATTATAATTATTAATGTTAATTTTATTATTAATATTAATATAATTATCGATATTATTATTATTATTAATATGATAAATGTTGTTGTTATTAATATTAAGATTATTATATTTATCATTTTTACAGTCATTAAAAGGATCATCAAAACGAAAAATGGAGGGTTCCACTTTAGAGATTAAAGCCCTAGAAAGGTCGGAATCCATACCCGCCATAACGTTGCCAACTGCGCTGGAGAGAGCGGAATGCTGGATGGAGTCCACGACACAGTCAACCATAATATTATCCCGTGCCAATGATTTCACAAGAGATGGCATGGGAGGGGTAAGCCGAGACCCCTTCTCCTCCGAATCTCGTGGATTGGCCTGAACAATCGCTGATAGCTGAGCTCCAAATCTACTCACCCCGCTAGCAGTAGCAGAAAAATTATACACAATTTATAAATCACAAAAGCTAAATTCCTAAAAATATATATAATTATTTACACTTTAACAAAAATATAATACTATTATTAATAAAATTAGAATTCAACTTATTATCTCATTTTTCAATTTGTCTTATATATATGCCATCATTTTTCAATTTATCTCTCTCTCATATATATATATACACTCCATCTTAAATTTTTAATAAAGTTACCTCGAATCTGTTTATTTTTCGAATGATGGTATTCTCTATTATCACAAGAGTATTCGTAAATTCTTATTATCCTAAAAGGAATCCTAGACTATAGTGAATGTCTTTTTCTATATATGATTATTACATAAGATTCCTCAATTTGACACCCACTAGATTTCACCCACGACAAGTCCCGCCTATAGATAAGTATTGCGTAAAGTTTTTCAATTTAACACCCACTTGAAAGATAAAAATATATAGCTTCGTTAAAAACTCTTTTGCTTTCTTTATCAAATTGTATGTTTGACCATTTAAATATCATTAAAAACTCTTTTGCTTTCTTTATCAAATTGTATGTTTGACCATTTAAATATCATTAACCTGTATCTCATCATTTATAATTATTTTCAAGTAAATATATTTATTTAAAAATTAAAATATTTATTAATTTATATTAATTTGAAAATTTGAAGAATCTGATCAATTTGCATTGCAATGTTCATTTATAAATTTTTAAAATTAATTCTTTATTTAAAAATTGAAATCTTCATTAATTTATATTTATTTAAAAGTTTTCAATTTTATTAAATATCATATAATTTTATTTTTAAAACATTCATTAAAAAATAAAAATAAATTTTAAATATATTAAATATTTCTTTTAATTAATATATTATTGTTATTTTTTAAAAAATAAATAAATTAATTAATTGGTAAATATTGATAGATATCAATAATAATAAATATCAAAACGCACACTTAATCAACAATAAACATCAAAACACTTACTTCATAATACATCTCTTTATTAGCAAAACCTAACCCCAAGAGCATTGAGGAGAATTGCTACCTCATGACCTCTCATTAGCAAGGTACTTTAACAATGAGAACTCCACCAATTGAGCTAACCCTTGCCACTAATTATTAATTATAGTTATAATTATAATTATAATTAGAAATATAATTATGAATTTCTATTATTATTATTATTATGAACTTTAATCTTATTTTGATCTAGTCAAAAGGTTAAACAAGACATTACAACACCTCTACCATATTCGCTTGGAGATCTTTTTTATTTTTATGTTATTTTAATTTTATTTTATTTTGATAGAGTCAACATTACAACATCTCTATCATACTAGGCTGGAGAGCCTCTAATTATAATATATATATATATATATATATATATATATATATATATATATCTTAAACACATATATATTTAAAAAACATGGAACCATGAAAATTTAGTCCCACTTTTTAATCTGTAAATAAGTTTTGTTACAGTTTCATGGGCCAATTATCAATACCATGTGCTATAAAAACCATAACTCTTTTATATGACACTTGTTCAGAAGACAGTTTTTTAATTTAAAAAGCAAAAAAACACATAACTATTTTAGAAATAAATCTCAACTTTTAATTTGCATATATTACTTGAAAATATTTTATAATTTTTTCTAAAATTTAAATTATCTTTATCTATTTAATAATAATTAATAATTAAATTAAAACTTTAAACACTATTTAAAAAAAAAACATATATATTAACCTATTAAATTTGAAAAATATATATATATATATTTTAAATTAATAAATAATATTTAAATTCAAAATACAACTCACAACTTGATAAAAAAAACCATATTCCCTCAAATAAAAAATATCAATTAATAAAAATAATATGAAATCCTCATCAACTTGCAATCACATAAGAGTCGTGATCCTCCAATTGTTCGATCGAATTTTGAGATTCTCATTAAATTGCATCCAGTGCCATTTGACATCCATTTAAAAAGTGATGAATAGATTTGGGGAATAAGTATTTTGGTAGACTCTATTGAGTCAAAAATTCCTCTTTATGAAAAGATAGATATATTATGTAAAACAAGTATAATATGCAACTTCGCTTTTTAGTACTTGTTTTTTATAATAATAATAAAAAAAAGTTAATAAAAATTATTGTATTTAAGATAAAAGTTTCTCTCATATCTATATATAAAGATCTTAAAATTTCCTAATTATTGAAACTTGTGATTTGGAAGGTTTTATTGTGTAGGTTACATTATAATAGTTTAGATCTTGTTCAACTTTTGAATTTAGATTTTTACTTCAGAATATTAAATATTAAAATAAATAAAATTGTTAAAGTTAGATATCATTTTTGGGATTCAATTGTGTTATGTAAGTTATTCATCTATGGCCATTTCCATGAGAGTTAGTCATAACTCAACTAATTTCTCATGATTTTTGAATAATCCACTTAGCACTCATTGAAACTTAAAATCTATATATAAAGATCTTAAAATTTCTTAATTGTTGAAACTTGTGATTTGGAAGGTTTTATTTTGTAGGTTACATTATAATAGTTTAGATCTTGTTCAACTTTTGAATTTAGGTTTCTACTTCAGAATATTAAATATTAAAACAAATAGAATTGTTAAAGTTAGATATCATTTTTGGGATTCAATTGTGTTATGTAAGTTATTCATCTATGGCCATTTCCATGGGAGGTAGTTCCACTTAGCACTCATTGCATCTGGTGATGCTCACAGGGGTGAAGAAGTGGGATTGAAACTAGTAAAATGAATCACATAGCGTCAATCATCACTTCCGGGGCTTGCACTCGGTAACTAGGACTTCCCGAGAGGTCACCCATCCCAGAACTCCTATGGCTCAAGTGCGCTTAACTGTGGAGTCTTCCCCACAATCAAACCCACTTAATAAGTATTGTGCCTCATGAACCATTCAAGTAGAGCTCTGATCCAGGTGGATATTGGTGGCCACCCGCCTATTCCACTTGGGGCCCCACCATTTTCTCTTTCAGTTTTTCACAACTTACTATTTTTAGCAGTTTTTCGGGTCCTGAACTTCCAAAGCCATTTTGAGGCCATAAACGACGTTTTTTGGGCATCGTTTGTCCAACAAATATGATTCCATTTTGGAATCAATATTTGTGGCGACAGTTGTAGTCCTTGGATAGATCTTTCTAACGATGTATTATGTGCATCAAACGGAGATAGTATGCCGAAGTTACGTCCCCAGGAAGTTGAAACACCAATTTACCCAAACAGGGCCCATAGTTTGGCTCTTCATCTCCTAGGGTTAGGGTTTTGGACGTTTAGAGTTCTCCATTGTTTCTCCATAATAAATAGGCCCTTGAGCCTCATTGTAACACAGTTCAGAGGTCTGTAGCCACCACATCTCTTCTCAGAGATTCGCTACCAGCACCCTAGCTATTTTATTTCCATTATGTTTGTAAGCATATTTATGTTATTTGATATTAATGAAATGAAGCCTTATTTCCGCAGCATCTCTATGTTTATGGTTATTTCTGTATTTTGTTGCGTACTTGCATAAATCCAGATCAAGCTCTCTTTACTCTTTGTATTTAAGTCGAAATATTTTTATAGTTAAATTCACAAAGTTAAGAATGAATAAGTGTTTAGTTAAAACAATGAAATTTTTATTTTACATTTAAATCATTTATACCAATTTTTTTCATTGTTGACACCTAATCCTATGGATGGGTGTGCACATTTAATATTGTATATTAAATAATATTAGGAAATAAGGAAGGCCAAGAGTCATTGGGAGATGAATCCCAATAGCCTCACCTCCATGTATAAATCCATGTGCATTCTTCAGCTAATACACATTCTGATTTTGAGGAGTTACCTCCTGGTTTGACATGGTATCAGAGCCAGCTCCACTATTGGCATTTCTGCCTGTGGTGTAACTCCCTCTCCTTTGCTCAGTCAATTTTATTAATAGTTTTTTGCTGCTCTTAATTGCTAGACTGTTATTCTGCATTTTTTTTCTCTATATAGCCCTGACATTTGCAGCTCCAGCTCCTGCAGCTCCTGAAGACTCTGCAGTTCCTGAAACACTGCAAATTGCAGGCTCCTCTAAAATCCTGCAAAGATTCCATTTCAAAAAAATTTGTAACGGCCTTTGGCCGGCCCTCCTTATCCTACCCAGCGCTTACAAGCCACCACTCTACACAATCCCAAAAAAAACTCAACGCTCATTATCTCCTATCCTCCTTATTCCCCCTCGCTGGTCGCTGCACACCTCCTTACAGCGCTTCCTATTTCTTCACGGCTCCCTCGAGCCTTGCAATCACTCCCTACCATACGCTCCCTACGCCACTTCCTCTACACCTCGGCTTCCTTATCTTACGCTCATCCCTATTCACACTACGCCATGGTATGGTAACTGTGAATTGAGTTACGCCGGCCCTCCTGCACTCTCAACCTCCGCCTGCACACACCATACGCTCTCATACTACCCTCGCTCCACTCAACCTACAGTCAACACTACACTCCCCTAAACACGCCCTCTCCCTCACTGGTCTACGCCCCTTGCTCAAACGTCGGCTCTGCAATCCACAATACAACGCATACTACTGTCAATACCGCTCCTCCTCAAGCCTGTTCAATACAGTCCGCACTATACAACGCTTGTTTCCTGTTCAATATGTTGCGCACAATACAATGTTACCTTCTACGCTGTCAATACGTTACAATACCACGCTGTGGCGTTACAACCGGTCAATACACTCCACCTGCGCCTCTCGACCATTCCCTCTCCACTTGGTCTTTCCCGCCCAGTTTTAATATGGTATATTAACACCGCCCTTTCAAATGGTTAATATCGCCCTTTCAACTGTCAATATCGCTCATATAACAGTTACGCCCTTGTTTTCTATCCATATTATATAATACGCCTGTTGTAATATCCTATTCAATACGCTGTTGAATACCGCCATCATATATACCACCTACATTTATTCAATACACTGTTCATATATTACCACCCTCCCTCACGCTGTCTGCGTTATTATATTACGCCCTTCCATACGCCCCTCCCAACTTTAAAAACCGCCCACTCCACTATTTTCAATTCACATCTCCTCCATAATATCGCCCCTCCCCACCATATTCTCCCATCCATAATACCGCCCCATCCAGACATTCGATACCGCCTCCACTTTTTCAATACATATATACAATCCTTCTTCAAACAAAACAAAAAATACATATATATTTTTTGGTGCAGAATTCAGTTTATAGCAAAGAGTTTTTTGTCCATTTAAATTCAGTCTTTAGCAAGAGTTTTTTGTGCAGAATTTAGTTTCCAGCAAAGAGTTTTTTTAAACTCAGAGTATTTTTCCAACAAGAGTTTTTGCCCCTTTAATTGAAAGATTTCAAGAGTTGAAAGTTTTTATAGCAGAAATTTTTCCTCTTCAGAAGATTTTTTTCCAGCAAAGTTTTTTTCTCTCCTCCTTCAAAAGAAGATGACAGTCCCTTCATCTTCTAAAGAGGCTGCCTACTTGGCACAGAGAGAAAAAAGACATGCTTCAGGTCCATCCAAAGGAAGAGAAGGCAGAAGACGAAGAAGAAACTTCAGAGAAAAGGAGGCAGGACAATCTAAAGCTCGTAATAAACAAATCAAGACGAGAGGAAATAAAACTAATAGTGACAAAATGAAAATTAAACAGGTGAATCGACATTACATTCTAGCACATTAAGCCTTTACATGGCGAAAACCTATTTGATGTTTCATTTACTTCATGGAGAGATGATTGGTTGCTAGATTCGGGAGCAACATGTCACATGACATTTAGAAAATATTTTTTTGAAGAATTCACTGACAAAGTTGATGGAGCAGTATATTTCGCAGATAAATCCAAACTCAAGCCATCGGGGCTTGGCACAGTCAGGCTTAAACTGCCTGGTCTTCCTGATCATATCCTACATGAGGTTCTATACCTCCCTGAGTTGAAGAGAAACTTGCTGTCCCTGGTTGAAATCCGGCAGCAAGGACACTCAATTCACTTGTTTGATGGCAAGGCAGAGGTCAGAAAAGCATCGGATCACTCACTTGTCATGGAGGGAATAGAAGAAGGGAGACTCTTGAAGCTGAACGGTTCATCTTCTCATGCTCAAAACTTTGCATTCAGTTCACATCATGATGAAGGTACATTCCCATCAAGTCTTTTATGGCATGCTAGATTTGGACACTTAAACTATGAAAGCCTTCATTTTTTGAAGAAAAATGGTGTTAATGGACTGCCTACAATTCCTAGAAAACCTAAGGAATGTGATGTTTGTATTCTAGGAAAGCATAGCAAACAACCATTTCATGATTCACACTCCAAAGCACATAGAAAACTTGAGCTTGTTCATTCAGATTTATGTGGCCCTATGCCTATTGCTTCTGCAAATGGAAACAAATACATGATGACATTTATTGATGACTACACCAGAATGTGTTGGATTTACTTACTGAAGAATAAGTCTAATGCTTTTCAAACTTTCAAGAATTTTCATGCATGGATTGAAAATGATGCACAAACACATATTGGCTCTCTACGTACTGATAATGGAAAAGAATACACTTCAAACAAATTTGAAAATTATCTTCGTCAACATGGAATCAAACATCAAACAAGTGTGCCATATAATCCACAACAGAACGGTGTAGCTGAAAGAATGAACATAACTATTTTAAATATGGTCCGCTCCATGTTATTTTTCAAGAATGTAAAATTGATGTTTTGGGCTGATGCAGTTCTATGTGCTGTTTACATAAAGAATAGGTGTCCTTCAATTTCAATTAGAAACAAAACTCCTTTTGAAATGTGGCATGGCCACATTCCTTCGATAAAGCATTTCAGGGTCTTTGGGTCCACCTGTTATGCCTTGATACCCAAGGGTCAAAGGAACAAACTTGGTGCTAGAAGCAGAAAATGTATCTTCTTGGGGTGCTCCAATACCTCCAAAGGATATCGTCTCTATGATGAAGCAAATAAGAAGTTTGTGATAGCAAGAGATGTCATATTTCTTGAATCTTCCAAGAGTGACAAGGTCGTTGAGCGGCAACTTGATCGCTTGGATAGATTCACACATGCAAAGTCTTTCCAAGAATTTGATAATGTGATTCCACATCTTGAAGGGGGGATTCCGATATTGAATCAAACTGTGGAATCATGTCCTGAAGTACTCTCTCCCCCACATGAAGAAACAACCACGGATGACACATTGGATGATGTGATTGACAGAATTGGGAGATTGAATCTTGAATCAATCCCAACTCGGTCAAATGACCAGCCTGGGCCATCTCAGAAAGGTCCTCCCAAATGGCTGACAAAGACACTGGAGAATGTTCATCCTGATGAGGTTGGAAAAACAGGAACAAGAAGTTCCACTCAACAAATCGAAGGTGATGTAGATAATTATGATTCCCCTGTTGATATGGATATTGCTTATAACTGTGAATTGAGTTTGTCTACAGATCATGAACCAACTTCCTTCAAAGAAGCCTCTTCTCATGATGAATGGAAAGAAGCGATGCAAAAGGAGTATGATGCCTTGATAAAGAATGGCACTTGGAAGCTGGTTGATCTGCCTTTGGGAACAAAACCAATTGGCTGTAAGTGGGTCTACAAGAACAAGTATAAAGCAAATGGCTCACTTGACAAGCACAAAGCCAGGCTTGTGGCAAAAGGTTTCGCACAAAAAGAAGGAATCGATTCTGAAGAAACTTTTGCTCCCACAGCAAAATGGACCACCATCCGCACTCTCTTTGCCCTAGCAGCGCAGAATGGATGGAAAGTCCATCAGATGGATGTAAAAACAACCTTCTTGAATGGAGATCTAAAGGAGAAAGTTTATATGTCCCAGCCAGAAGGATTTGTGATAAAGGGTCAAGAACACAAAGTTTGCGAACTTGTAAAATCCTTGTATGGCCTCAAGCAAGCACCATGAGCCTGGTATGAGAAATTGATCGAGCATCTTCTGAAACTTGATTTCAAACATTTTGATCTTGATGATGCAACTTTGTTTGTTAAGAAAGTTGGAAAAACAGTTGTATATCTTGTGGTATATGTAGATGATCTTTTGATAACAGAGAATAATGAGAGCTATATTGCATCCATGAAGAAAGAGTTGAAGAAAGGTTTTGAAATGATTGATTTGGGTCATGTTCATTACTATTTGGGTATTGAAGTAATTCAACATCCTAAATTCATATTTCTTTCTCAAAAGAAGTACATTGGAGATCTCTTGAACAAATTTTGCATGGATGACTGTAATCCCTTAACCACTCCAATGGAACAAAACTTGAAGCTCACATCTATTGAAGGGAAGGAATTTGAGGATGCAACTAAGTATAGTCAGCGTGTAGTAAGTCTTATCTACCTGACCACCACCAGACCTGACATTTCATTTTTTGTTGGAATCCTCTCAAGGTTCATGCAAAAACCTTGTGAAGGACATTGGTCTGCTGCAAAAAGAGTGCTAAGGTACTTGAAGGGGACTCAAGACTTTGGACTCAAATATACACAGGTAGGCGACTTCAGCTTGATCGGATACTCTGATTCAAACTTTGATGGCGACAAAGAAACAGGGGTGTCTACTACAGGTTACACCATGAGTCTTGGATCAGGAGCTGTCTCATGGAGATCACGCAAACAGTCAGTTCCAGCAGATTCCACGACCGAGGCAGAATATGTGGCAGCAGCTGAGGCAACAAAGGAAATTGTGTGGCTCCGGAAAATCCTGGAAGATTTGCAGATGAAACAGATGTATTCCACTCCACTCATGATCGACAACACTTCTGCAATAAAGTTGGCCAAGAACCCAAAGTTCCATGATCGAAAAAAGCACATCAATACAAAGTACCATCTAATTCGACATCATGTTCAGGCCAAAACCATTCATCTACATCATTGTTCCACAAATGAGCAAGCTGCTGACATCTTCACCAAAGCACTTGGAAGAGAAAAGTTTGAAAAGTTCAGATCGATGCTTGGACTCACCAACATCCCTTCGGATTAAAGGGGGGAATGTTGACACCTAATCCTATGGATGGGTGTGCACATTTAATATTGTATATTAAATAATATTAGGAAATAAGGAAGGCCAAGAGTCATTGGGAGATGAATCCCAATAGCCTCACCTCCATGTATAAATCCATGTGCATTCTTCAGCTAATACACATTCTGATTTTGAGGAGTTACCTCCTGGTTTGACATTCATGACAAATGATATGGATTGACTTTTGTTTGTTGTCTATATTCTTAAATAACTAATACATCTACAAACACTTATAAGTCTTTACCTTGCATTATTTGACAACTTGGTATTTCAAGGCCTTATATGAATCTACTCAAGTTGTCCATTAAATCAAGCTAGCTATTAAATGTAGGTAAAAATGTTTGAAATAAAAACAATTATATAATATTAAAGGAATACATAATTAATTATGAAAAGGCATGTTGACTTAGGGCCATACCAAAGAGCTATGAAAATTTATAATGGAGGAGACATTGCTTTTTCTTATCAATGCATTATCTTATTTTGAAATATTTCCTTAATAAAGGAGTAGTCAAGTTTTAGGCATTTTATATTTTTATGAAAAAAACAATATAAAAATATTTATAATTATTGGAAGACTTTAAGCTAGATTAGATATGCAATGAATGTAAAATTGAGATTATAATATTAGTTCCAAGTAGAAATCAATATATGAAGGTAAAAAGCAATTTTGATGATCATATATGTATATATATATAATTCAACTCAAATGTTGATCATTTATCTAAAGAAGTTGTATTAATGTAGGAAGGGACTCAAATGCAACAAGAGTTTAGAGGGAAAACTTGTTTGCATTTTCAAAAATATCTCTATATTGATATAGAAAGTGATAGAATATGACAAATGTGTTTATTGGAATTTTTTTGTAGTTGCTCCAATAGTATTGGAGTAAGGCTTAAAAGAGATTTTGTTAAAGATTTCCGATTATAACTTAGGAATATTTTATTTAAGCAGTGACATAATAATTTTACATGTTTTTCTTATATTAAGTAGATTATATATGTTAACATTAATAGACTATATATGTTAGATTATATGTCATAAAATAAAAATGTGATTGTTAATTCTTTTCAAAAACTTGAGTAAACTTTGTAAATTATTTTGAAAAGTTACACATTAATTAAAAGTTACACACATACATACATAGAATTGAAATTTTCATAAATATTAAGATTTGATGTGTGTAATTTTATGACACTTGTTGGCATACTTTTTTTTTTAAATTATTATAAACAATGAAATTTTCATAAATATTGAGATTTGATGTGTGTACTGTTTTCATAAATATTGAGATTTGATATGTGTATTATGACACTTAGTGGAATATAGATTTTTTTTATTTTTATTTTTTTAAAATAAATTTTATTTTTGACAAATTCTATTTATAACCCCATAAAATTAGCCATTTCATTTATATGGAGTCAATAAGAAAATAGAAATTCAAATTTTAAAAATTTTAAAAATTATTTTTAATTTTCAAAATATTTAGTTTAATAGTTGTTTTTTTCAAAAAAAATACAAATTTGTAAGTTAAAAAGTTCTATTAACAACAAAAACCAGTAGTTACATCAGTATCCAAAACAGACTGGTGTGAGAAGGGAATCAACACCAACAGACTTTGCAGAGCCCACAACTGTGGGCTGCAAAAGAAGCCCTCTAATAAAGATTTTACAGGGGGGGAGGACATAGGGCGAAAGTATTGTTACAAACAAAAGGAGACGCAACCCTAGGATAGAAGGCCTGCTAGCCTCGCATTGGAAACTAAACATTTGAATAATAAGCGTAAATTTGAAGAACTCTGAGCTAAATTCGAAGAACTCTGAGCTTTGAGAAAAAGCCAACAAAAAGGAGAAGCAGAGGGTCGTGAGGCCTGGTCAGATGCTGAAAAGAAGACAACACTGAAAGGGTGTGCTGGAGTGCAACATAAGCCAATCAACACCAAATGCAAACTAGGCCACCAACGAGGAGGGAGGCCCCCACGACTCATGTTTTCCGTCCTTTTTTCTTCTCAACTTTGCGCTATTCACCTTGAGAAGGCTCAGAGGAAACAAGGACAATCTGATTTTCAACAACAGAGGAGCCAATGTCCTTCTCTGAGTCAGAGTTATCTAAAGTATGATGTCTTGTTATCCCACAAGAATTTGGCCCTTATGGGTTCGTGACAGGCGGATCCGAGGAGGTATGAAGGGCAAAGGGATCATGCAAACCGTTTTCTTGTATCTCTGGTTCTTTAGCAGACTGATTGTTCTCCATAGGGGTGGCCTCCTCCTATTCTCATTCATATTCCTCCTCCATCTCAGGTGGGGGGAATTGCCATCCTTTTGGATGTTTCCCACCCGTCTTCTTTATCCTGTGTTCTTTCTTAGCATCAGGGCATGTGTCTTGTAAGTGCCCCATCTGCCTACAAATTCTGCATCTCAATGCAATATTTCATAATCTAGATGTTGCATCCTACTTTGTTGTTTGTGGATCATTTGTATGCTTTCTGGTAGTCCTTTGCTAAGATCTACTTCCACACAGATTCGCGCAAAAGTGAATATCCTATCTTTTATTCGATCGATATCTTTTTTGATGTATTTCCCAATCATGTTCCCAATTCCTTCTAGAACATGGTCATTCCATAAATGTAGGGGGAGGTTGTGCAACCCGATCCATACTGACATTCTAGTGATCACTGTGGTATTTGCGTCAAATTACGAGAACCAGGAGGTGAAGAAGAGGCCCGTGGAGCCCCAAAACCATGAATCTTCTTAGAGGATCAACTCTTTGACATCCAAGGCCTGAAATTTTACAATGAAAAATCCTTTGGAGCACAGATGGATCTCGCATTCCGTGGTCCAGTTTGTGAAGATCCAATGTAAGAGTTCCATTGGTTTTGGCCAAAAACTATTAAAGCGACATATAATCACCTGTGCTTCATAAGTGATGTTTTATTCTTCTGTTTATGGGTTGTTTATATTCAGAGTTGGAGTTTGGCTCAGCTTTTCTACAATGTAGGGCCTAGGGGCGTTTTCAGCTTGTTCTGGTAATACCGTGGTGACTTTTTTCCCTAGCAAGATGTTCTTGTATGAGGGACTGTCATTGTTGGCTTCTTGTTTTGTGGATCTGTTTCCCCTTTCACCCCCTGCTACTGTTTCTTTTCCCTGTTCCACAGTCCCCCCTCTCAAGCGCAAATTTAGAGTGATGGTGGACCTTGAAACAATGGAGTGGTCCTTCATTGTCTAGCAGTCTTGAAGCAATTTGCCGCCACAGAGCAAAGATTGCGACTGTACAGGGTATCTCATGAGTGCCATAATGTTATGTTTTAGGTCATAGATTCTATCTGTCTCAAACACCCAAAATAATTTGCTTTTTCCCATTGGGGGCTTGATGAAAATTTTAAAATATATGGGAAATAATTGTTTCAACTTGTTTGGTTCCAATGTGACTTCTCCATGCTTTGCCATTTCTGGATTCCCACATAGGTGAGATCTCTTATGGGTTTGGAAGTTGTGCAGTTGCCCAAAGTGACCAGAGACAGGGCCTCTCATAGGAGGCCAAAAAACAATGGTCCTCGAAAGAGCCAAAAATCCATAGATAGAAATTGTGGGTATCCCTAAATGAACTGCCAAAACTAGTCCATAAAACCATGGGTCTCGACTTCCCCCCACACCAAACCCAACACAGATCATTTCTCCCAAAAATAGGACCTTCGTTGGAAGCCCCGGGAGAAGAACAATGAGCCAACGTAGAGCTAGCTTCCTAGAGGCATTTCCGACCATCTTCTGCAACATGGGCATATGCTGGTGTAGCCCCAGGCGGGCCTCAAGTGAAAACTGTACCAAGGTCCACAAAAACCCCGCGTGCTCTATGACTTGACCCATGAAGGGCGTAGTATCGTAACCTACGGTTATCTTGTATGCATTAGGTCCCTAGATCTGGCACAAAAAGCAGCGAATCCTACTGTTTGTATTTTGCCTAGATTTCTTCCTGTTTTATGTATGATTCAAATTGTTTTTTCCTTTGAGTCTCTTTGGATGACCTTGCAAAAGGCCCAACCCAACGAGAGAGAACCAACCTGAAACTACCAAGTGACGCTTAGCAGATAAAGCCGGCCTCCCCTGTTCTGCAACCCAAATGTCGATGTCAGGTGTCGCCTTGGCTCCATTAGGTTTAGTCTATCATTGCTTTAGCTCTTCGGCTTCAATAGAAACAGCCAAAACTGGCTCATCCTTTGGCGTTGTCTGCTTTGCCTTAACACCTCTAGCTATCTCCTTCTTCTGAGTAGGGTTTGCTGCGATGGGCTTCTTGGCTGGGCGATGAGCCATTTTTCTTTTCAATCTAGGTCAGAATTTTTTCACTCTTGGTCTCCCCGTTTTTTTTCAAAACTTTAATAAACTTTATAAAATCTTTTTAATATTTTCAAAACTAATTGAAAGTCAGACTATTTTGATTATAAAATGATTACAATATAACGTGACTATAATAAAACCACAAATTACACAAATACTTGATTTTAATAATAAAATTAATAAAAATATTTTTTAGTATGAAATTAATAATTATTGCACAAATACATTTTTAATAATATAATTTTAATCTAAAACTAATAAAATAATTTTAGTATGAAAATAATATTTTGATATTTTAATTTTGTTTATATCATTTTAATATGCCTTGGTGTAATATGGTGACTTTTGGGTCTGAAGTATGCTATCTGCCTTGTGTTTGGTTAAGAGCTTGTCTTTCTAGGAGGTAAGGAAACATGTTAATGGCCGAAGACCTTCCAAGTGGTATAGTTTTCCTTGAATAACAATAAAGAATCAACCTACATTCATAAATAACAACTAATAATCACTATCTCATTATTAATTTGTCAATTAAACTATGATAAATTTTCCAATATTAAAAATAACAAAATAACTTAATAAAAATATCTTAATCTCAACTTATCACTAAAAGTAAAAAACCATCTGATTAAACTACACTTTTCAATATATAAACATGAATAGAAAAATATAACAACACAAACTTGTATATTTTTAAAAATAAAATAACATTATATAAAACTTAGTGTACCAAAAATTTTACAATGTGCTAAATCCATTTTTATATTTAAAAATATAATTTAAATAAACAAAAAAAAAAAAATATATATATATATATATATCACCCATTTTTCAACCAAATAACCTAAAAATATATATCACCTATTTTTCAACCAAATAACCTAAAAAGATCACCTCATTAAACGTCAACACATAAAAATCACCTATTTTTCAACCAAATAACCTAAAAGACCACTTCATTAAACTACGTCAACACATAAAACTCAAAGAATTTTTTATTTTTTATTTTAAATTGCATAATTACAAATTAGATATAAATCTTGGGATAATCATAGAGTTTTAGGAACGACGCGTTTCGAACCACCGCTGTAGTTCATCATAAGAATAATGAAATATAATAATTACGATTACAATTCAAATTAAATATAATAATTTGATAAAATAATAAATTAAAAAAATAATATTATTCTATAATAAATTGAAAATAAATATAATAAAAAGGTCACCGAATTCCCTAAACAACTAAAATCACCTCTTTCAAGTACACCTTTCCGTATATGAAACTTACTAGAAAAATATGACAACAGTAACATATATTTTTAAAATTGTGATGACACTAAGATATATTCTTGTAGTAAGAATTGTAATAATTTGAAAAAATAATCAAATAAAAACTAATATAATAAAATAATAAATTAGAAAACAGATATAATAAAAATGTATAAATGTATAAGACATTCAAATTCTGAATCTATATTAATAACCTAAATCCAAAAGTCATTTTGCGATTCGTTGTTGAATAGAACATTGATGGTAGGATGTGGATCGACATAGACATGGATAGACATGGATGCTGGACTCAAAGTTCTCTAGATGTGGAGGAATAGTTAAAGTGGGACACCTGGGCGGCTGCTGATTGCTGTTGGAAGGTAAATGGATCCACGCTCTGAAGGCCTGCGAAATTTATGTGATAAATAGGTCCGAAACCAGGAAGAAGCAAAGGGATACAAGACAGATAGATTGAAGAGTCCGAGACAAAAAAAGAAATTGGAGATGGGGGAGAGGAATGTTGGCGTGGCGATGGACATGTCTCCATGCAGCAGAGGGGCCCTGAAATGGGCTGTCGAGAGCCTTCTTCGAGAGGGAGACCATCTCGTTGTCATCAATGTGCAAGGAAGTGTAACATACGAGGAAGGCCACTCCCAGCTCTGGGAGGACTCTGGATCGCGTATGTTTTCTTATCATCTTATAAAATTTTTAGTTTTATATTGTTTAGCAGGTACAATTGGGGTTTATTAGAAAGTCCCATACAAATTATTATTACTCCCTCTCACTCTGTATTTTTCAATTTTCCTGAGATTGAGTTAATTGTGTTCTTTATTTCCTGCGGTTGATGTTATGTTTCTGCATAAGGGCTGGCAAAGTGTTTTGGTATCGACTCAAATTAAATGCCAGAAGAATTAGATGCCATCCTTTCTGTATCATGTTTTTTCATGGTGTTTTCCCTGCGTTTCCAAGCCATGAGTCTAAAGTTTTGTTTAACTTATCACCGTGCATAATCTGAAATGATCTGGCCATGGCTTAGAAGGTCCACGCCGACCCCTTATTTGAATGCCGTGATGTGGGGTAGAGATAGAGCAAATGTGAGGATAACTAAAACAGAAATACTAAGAGCAACTCTGAGACAAAAACTTGCTCAGAGAAATACAAGTTGTGTTTCCTGTTCAGTCAAAATTTGTGTTCTGCTGTGTTTAAATTTACCAAACAAATAAGTAATCTGCCTGATATTGCGTATAATAGAACCAAGTATATTCTGTATACTATTATATCAACTGCTCTGTAAGCATTTCTATGCAAACAGGTAGACTGTTTATGACTTATGAATTCAAAATTTAGGGCTAAGTTTTAGGTTTAGAAAACAAACTCTCTTTGGTATCCATTTTTATTGATGTTAGATTTTTTCTGGCCAGGAATCTATAACAGAAAGACAGATTGCCTACCATCATGGAATGGAGGTCTTTATAGGAATGGGCCACTTCTAATTGAATGACCGGAAGGAATTATAAATTATAAGTGCCAGTAAAAAACATATTTACAAATATAACCTCAAATACTATTAGAGACCAGGTTAATAAGGACAAACTCACTCTAAGACAAATTACTAAAAGTGACACTTAGGATTTACAGTTCATGGGAAGCAGTGAGTGTGTTGGTCGTCATCCGCTTCTGGGTGGAAGAAACAAATAAAACCCAAATGTTGGTCCTAATTCTACTGTTTTTGGAAAAAAACAAACAAAACCCCATAAAAACAACTTTGATGTATTTTGTTATATTTGTTGTTATCTTCTTGAATTATATTTGCTGTTATACTTTTGAAGTGTGTTAAGTTTCAGTGTAGAAGATTATATATGCCTGGATTTCTAGCAAACCACTAGCAACTGCTTGCTTTTTCCTGTCAGCCTATAACAGTATGGAGAAGGTAAATTGGTTCTCTGGTGAGGTTGACAGAGTGTTAACTTATTCACCGGTGTTCTACTCTTAATTTCTTATCTTGTTCGGCCAGAATTAGGCTGAATGCATCCCCATGTGATTTTGGTGAAATTGGTGAAATTGACACCGGTGTTCTCCTCTTAATTTCTTACTGCCAGAATTAGGCTGAATGCATCCCCATGTGATTTTGGTGAAATTGATACCTTGAAGCCTCGCAGCTGAGCTAAAAGATGACAGCTAAGCTAAAAGAAATCAGCTGTTAAGATTACTCATCTGTTTGGAGTCTGGACTGCAACCCCTCAGGGTACTATGTAGCACTCTTTTATTTAATTATATTCTACTATTATTATTATCCATTAACTAAGCCATGCTATTTAGTATCCTCCACTTGGTTTCTTTGTTCCTGTACCATTTCTACAGTTTCCTCACTGTCCTCCCTGTTTAAGAGAGGAGTATTCATCCGAGAAAAATGTAGTAAGAGAAGTCCGAGGTGCTATACCAATTGGAAAATGAGTATTCATCCCAGAAAAATGTAACAAGGAAAATACCCAATCCCCAAGGGTCCTGCGGACGTTTCAATCCTCTTGGAACAAGGGTGAGAGAATGTAAATATAAACACACCATGTTCCTGTACCATTTCTACAGTTTCCTCACTGTCCTCCCTGTTTAAGAGAGGAGTATCCATCCAAGAAAAATGTAGTAAGGGAAGTCCGAGGTGCTATACCAATTGGAAAATGAGTATTCATCCCAGAAAAATGTTACAAGGAAATACCCAATCCCGATGGGTCCTGTGGACGTTTCAATCCTCTTGGAACAAGGGTGAGAGAATGTAAATATAAACACACCATGATTAACCAATAAATTGTAAAATATGCCCAGGGCTTGAGGAAGGACGCTGATGTACTGCACTGTTGGGTTCCAATACAATGTTAAAAGGAGTGTGTCAAATTTGCCCAAGGCCTAGAGCAAGGCCATCGATGTACTGCACTGTTGGATTCTTATATCCTCAATGGAGCTGTCCCAATGAACACAGTGGGAGATCAAATGGAAAGTTGGATTGGAAGCCTATATTCAACAAGTATTTACATGGAAAATGCACCCTTTTCAAGACAAGGAGCTGTGATGGCTATAGTGTTTCAAGGTAAAGATGTTCAAGTATCTAGAGGGCTAAGGCCATGAACTTTTGGTATATGGCAAAGCGCCTCTCGTGATTCTACTCAATGGTTATAGTGGCCATAGCACTAGGAAAAAGAGTGTCATCACTGTAAATACTGGAAGGGAGCTTCTTCCCTATTATCTCGGCTATGGATGCCTCTCTGCTTGCCTTGGCTACAGAGGCTAGAAATGCAAGAAAAAAAAAATTATGAAGAGAGCGGAAAAAAATTATGAAGAGAGTGGAAATGCAAGAAAAAAAAAATTATGAAGAGCGCGGAAATGCAAGAAAAAAAATATTGTATACGAAGAGAGCGGAAATGTTGTATATGAAGAGAGTGGATCCCTAGTGATTTCCAAATGAAGCAAGGGAGTAGATCCCTATCATGGTTATGGAAGTTTGAAAAATAAGGGAACAAATTGTTGAAAATAGTAGCGAAGGGTTAAGGGTTTCTTGATTCAAAGGTCCACACCGAGTTTCTCTTTTAGCATCCTCGAATTCCTAAGGAATAGGAGAGTTCCTAAAAATTAGGACGAGCTATGAGGAAGTTGACTAATGCCTTGAAGTGGAAGGCGAGTTATTTGTCTTCTAGTGCGAGTTAATTGAGGAAATTGAGGAAAAGGAAAAGGACGAGTGTTCTGATTAACTCAATCAATCAGAAAAGAAACTTTCCTCAATTAGAAACTTGCTAATTTTAGCCATCCAAATTGCTTTAAAAGGAATAACGAAGTCACTCATTTTATCATTATTGAGCATGGGTTTGTGCTCCTTGTGAGAGAAAGGAGCTGAGAGATCTTGTGCGAATTGTTGGAGAGTAAAGAAATTCTTTAAGGAAATTCACATAGAAATAGGAGGATTTCGTATGTAATAGGGTCTGCAAGTGCCCTATAAAACAAGGCCTCTAGTGCGCATGAAAATATGAGGAAAGATCAAGAATCAAGTCAAGGGCGTTTCAGCGGAGTGTGAACAGAGAGAACAACCCAACCCAGGAAAGATCAAGAATCAAGGCAAGGGTGTTTCAGCTTAGTGTGAGTAGAGAGAACAAGCTTGTTCTCTAGTGAAATAAATATTGTTTTGTAAGATATCTATTGCTTATTCTTATTTAATAATATTTTCTTATTCCACTGCAATTTCGTAGAGAAATTTTGTGTCTATATGAAAAGGAATTTGTTTTCAGATTGTTCATATTAGCAGTTGCAGAATTTTGTGGATTTTCTACACGGATTCCTTCTAAATCTTGTAGAATCCAGGAGCAAGCCGAATATAACTTGTATTCTAATATTCAAACATATGTTTTACATTATTGAATCGGGAAATACATTTAAACAGAAAGAAAGAACGAAACTGAATGAAATTGAATCAATCACACATAGGTAAATAAACAAAGGATTTACGTGGTAAAACCTTGACAGGGTGTCAAGGAAACCTCCACGGGGCAAGGGATTGGAAACTCTATTAATCAACAATGATTCTCCTCATCTTACAAACCTCTTGGGCCATCCAATTTAACCTGGGCTATTTCGTTATTCTAACTTCATTTCGTTATACAACCAACTAACAGGGAATAAGTAAATTTGCCCAAAATTACATTATTTACATTTGTTGTCATATTTTAACAAACTCCACCTTGACAACAATTTTTTTAATCCCTTGCCCATCCCCATTCATCATCTTTTCTGCAAGCCAAGAGAAGCGAGACACCATCTCAGCTTCTCTACTGTAACTGGCTTCGTGAATATATCTGCATGATTTTCCTGTGTACAGACCTTCTTGAGAACTACTTTGCTGCCTTCGATTACATGTCTCACAAAGTGATACCTTACATCGATGTGCTTGGTCTTGCTGTGATAGGCTGGATTTGTAGCCAAATGAATAACACTCTGACTGTCACAGAATACATTCACTTTCTCCTGCGTCCTTGCAATCTCATCAAGTGACCATTGATGATTCAATGGTCACTTGTGCCTCTCAAATACTGAAGCACCCAATGTTCTTGTAGATACCATTGCATACATTAAGTTGCCTACCGCATTTGCATATGGTATACAAGACATATATTTCTTTTCTTCATTAGTTCTAGGACTTAAATCTGAAGAAAGCTTAAAATGGGAAGCTAATGGAACATTAATAGGTTTCACATTGTTCATACCAAACTTTTCAAGTACTCTCTCCACATACTTCTATTGTGATAACCAAAGCTTACCATTCTTCCTGTCTCTGTGTATCTCCATGCCCAAGATATGTTTTGCCACTCCAAGATCCTTCATATCAAATTTCCTAGAAAGCTGAGCCTTTAACCTATTGATTTCTTCCATGCTTTTGCTTGCAATAAGCATATCATCAACATACAATACCAAGATAATGAATATGCCATTGAAACTTTTGAAGTATACACAATGATCATACTTTTGATAAAATTCTGGCTCACCATGAAGGAATCAAACTTCTTATACCATTGCCTGGGAGGCTGCCTCAGGCCATACAATGATTTCCTGAGCTTGCAAACTAATCTTCTGCTGCGACCTTGTACAAAACCTTCTGGCTGATCCATACATATCTCTTCATCCAAATCACCATGAAGAAAGGCTGTTTTAACATCTAACTGTTCTAACTCAAGATCAAGTAATGCAGTTAGTGCTAACACAGTACGAATAGAAACAAGTTTAATGATTGGTGAAAAAATCTCATAAAAATCAATACCTTCACCCTGAGAATATCCTTTTGCAACCAGCCTCGCCTTATACCTCTCAATACTTCGATCAACTTTTCTCTTCAACTTGAAGACCCATTTGCACCCAACAATGCTTCTCCCTTCAGGAAGTTCTACAAGATCCCGGGTATTGTTCTTGGCTAAGGAATCCATTTCTTCTTCCAAAGCCTTTTTCCATATCTTGCTATTTGCATCATCTACTGCTTCCTGATAACAAGAAGGTTCCCCATCTTCAGTAATCAATGCAAAAGATGAAGTAGAATCTTCATACCTTTTGGGTGTTTTTCTTTCCCTTGTAGACCTTCTTAGAGTGACTGGTTGCTGAATTGGTTCTGGAATTGCTCTAGTTTCCTTTGCTTCTCCACCTTTTTCATCAGAAGTCTCTCCTTCCTTTCGACTTTCTGGAAAAGGTTTAGTCTCCAATTGAATCTGTTGATTTGGCGATACATTTCGATTTTGGATCTAACTTTGAACGCTGATTTCTAGGAATAAGAGCATAGGCATCACAACCAAAAATCTTCAAATGCGAATAATCACAAGACTGACCCGACCAAACTTCTTCAGTAATTTTACAGTTTATTGCAACCGAAGGTGATCTGTTAACTAAATAACAAGCAGTAGATACTGCTTTTGCCCACAACTCCTTTGACAGGTTAGCATTGCTGATCATGCTTCTGGCTCTTTCCATAAGAGTCTGATTCATCCGTTTAGCAACGCCATTTTGCTGAGGAGTATAAACAACAGTTTTATGTCTAACAATTCCTTCATCCTTACAAAATTGTTCAAATTCTAAAGAAATAAATTCACTGCCATTGTCAATTCTTAAACATTTAAATGATTTGTCTGTTTTCTTTTCCACCATTGCTTTAAATTTTTTAAAAACATTAAATACATCAGCTTTCTTTTTCAACATATAGACCCAAACTTTCCGGGAGAAATCATCAATAAATGTTAAGAAATATAATGCACCTCCATAAGACACAGTAGGAGATGGTCCCCACAGATCAGAATGAATGTAGTCTAAAATTTGTTTACTATTATGATTACCAGTCTTGAACCTTTGTTTACATTGTTTTGCAAACACACAATGTTTACAAAAATCCAACTTCAAGGATTTTAAATCAGGAAGCAACTTGCAGTTCATCAGTACCTGACGACCTTTCTCGCTCATGTGACCCAACTGCTGATGCCATAGACGAGAACCTTCTTCTACTTTTTCTGATACGATCACTGCTTCACTAACTTGAGTGCTTCCTTTGAGTCTGTATAGATTTCCGACCTTTTCAACCTTCATAACTACCAAGGCTCCTTTTGAGATTTTCAGCACTCCATTCTGACCTGTAAATTTATACCCATTCGAATCCAAAACTCCCAAAGAAATCAAGTTTTTCTTTAGTTCAGGTACATGCCTAACATCATGTAATGTTTTAACTGTATCGTCATACATTTTAATTTTTACCTTTCCCATCCCAACAGTCTGACAAGATGCATTATTTCCCATGAATACTGAACTACCATTTACAACTTCATATGAAGTAAACCAACTTCGGTGCAGACTCATGTGATGAGAAGCACCAGAGTCTAATAGCCAATTTTCAGCATCTTGAGAGACATTACAAACAGGGAGAGCTTCAACAGTTAAAAATTCATCAATCATACCTGAATCAACCTGATTTGCTTCCTTATTCTGGTTTTCCGACTCCTTCCGTCTCCAACAATCTTTCTTGAGGTGTCCCATTTTGTTGTAGTGCCAACACTTGGCTTTACACTTCTTGCCGCCCTTTGATTTTGATCTGGAAGAGCCCCTTGCTTTCTCTCCTCTTTCCTTTTACTGACCTCTGGCTACCATGGCTTCTAGTGCAGATGTCTCAATACTAGATTTCCTTCGTACTTCTTCAGATAAGAGAGCACCCACAATTGATTCAAATTTCAAAGAATCAGCAGTGCTCAAACTGATTGAAGTTACAAAGTGGTACCATGACTCGGGCAGAGGACACAACAAAGTTATAGCCTTGTCTTCTTCCTGCATTTTCACTTCCATATTTGACAACTGGCAAATAAGTGTATTAAAAACATTTAAATATTCTGCAACTTTTGTACCCTCCTTCATCCAAAGACTGTACAGTTGTCTTTTCAAATAAATTCTATTTGTCAATGATTTAGTCATATACAAGGTTTCAAATTTTTCCCACAATCCTTCAGCTGTACTCTCTTCAACAATATTAAAGAGAACTTCATCTGCCAAGCATAACCTAATGGTACTTAGGGCTCGGGCATCCAAGTCCTCCCAGTCTGAATCTGTCATGTTTGCAGGTTTTTTTTTACCCCGTCTAATGCTTTGTGCAACCCTTGTTGCACCGGCAAGTCCCTAACCTTCAGTTTCCACAATGCGAAATTGTTTTTCCTGGTGAAGTTATCCACCTCAAACTTTGCATTTGTCATTTTGGCCATTTCTTCCTCCTAGTTTTCCCTTCTTTCCTTAATTTCCAACGAGGGTTTAAAAAACAATTTCCCCTCTTCTGTTAGGGTTTCTGATTTCCCTTCTTCTACTCAGTTTCTTATAAAACTAATTCTTGGAAATTTAAAGAAAAAAAAATTTCTGAAATTGCTCAACAATTTTCCAGTCACTTATTGATCTTTAAAACAAAAAATTTTGAATCTATCTGAAAAAACTGTTCCCTTTAAATTTTGAATCTCTTCCAATAATCTTTCACTCAAATTTCTGTTCCAACCTGATTTTCTTTTTTAATACTTATTCCAAAAAAAAAAGTTCCCTTTTTTTTTTCTTTAATCAAAGGAAAAACTCTTCATTTATTATTCTGAACGCAACAAGATAAAAAACCCATTCATTTTAAAACTCGAATGCAGAGAAAAAAATACCTCTATTGGCTCTTTCCTCTCTGTTAGTGGTAGACACACTGCCTCTCCAATACCTCTATCCGCTCTTTCCTCTGACGGACAAGCTTTTTTTATAGCAGCGACGGTGTGCCTTGGCTCTTCTCCCCTCAACAGTGGTCCTCTTCGCGTTTGATGGCCCAATGCACAGGGACGCCTATCTATCTGAGGCGATAACCAACAGTCACAATGGCAGGCATTCTTCTTCTGGCGGCTGCAGTTTCTACTCTTTCAATGTACAACAACGGACTTCTTCTTCTCCGGTGGCTCTTTTAAAAAAAAAATTTGGACTGCAGCAAATATGGACAACAGTGGTTGGACAACAACAAATTTGGATTGGAAAGGTTGGACAACAACAAAACTTTTAAAATTTGGACAGTGGAGTGGCTCTGATACCACTTATGGAATCGGGAAATACATTTAAACAGAAAGAAAGAATGAAACTGAATGAAACTGAATCAATCACACATAGGTAAATAAACAAAGGATTTACGTGGTAAAACCTTGACATGGTGTCAAGGAAACCTCCACGGGGCAAGGGATTGGAAACTCTATTAATCAACAATCATTCTCCTCATCTTACAAGCCTCTCGGGCCATCCAATTTAACCTGGGCTATTTCGTTATTCTAACTTCATTTCGTTATACAACCAACTAACAGGTAATAAGTAAATTTGCCCAAAATTACATTATTTACATTTGTTGTCATATTTTAACATACATAGGGTAACCTAACCTACTTTTTATAGGTTTGCTGCGTACAAATGAGGTAACAATTCACTTTGACTATATCTCCTACAAAGGAAGTTATTCACTTGACCGTAACCTCCTCTTTCTAAACAAAGAAAGTTGCTTAGGACTTTTCATCTTGTAGGTGATATAGTTATTTAACTATTTGACCCATAAATATTAGCATGGGATTTAATTATTTAATGCTTACAATTACTCTTTGTTTTGAAATTTGGTTGTCTTAAAATTAACTCTTACCCTTTTACACAGAATTTATCCTTTTACACAGTAAATTACATAAGCACACTTCATATTGATGAAATAATGTTACATATTTTTACATAAAGTGTTGTCTTAAGATAGACAAACTATCTTGGACAAACTATAGAGA
The DNA here is from genome assembly GCA_034641835.2 of Pinus albicaulis. Classification (NCBI taxonomy): domain Eukaryota; kingdom Viridiplantae; phylum Streptophyta; class Pinopsida; order Pinales; family Pinaceae; genus Pinus; species Pinus albicaulis. The sequence goes on along the minus strand of CM076576.1, from coordinate 303,079,536 downwards.
ATATCTCAACCACACACCAATCTAGGAAGCATTTAGATTTAAACAACTTCTAAAGAATTGGAACAAACTCCTTTACATAGAAAGCATCACACCTAAGACAAGTAGGATTTATAATTTCTAACTCTCCCCTTTTTCTTGATGTCAATCAACAAAGTCTAGCTGTGGTCCAACCTGGAGTTTACAAAAGTTATAAAAATATATGTTGATGTCCATATAAAGGAACAACCATCCATCGGAATGCATGGGTCACTAGCTACTGCAATCGATGGTTTTATTGGCTTACCCTAAACCATGCTCAAGGTTTTCTCGATTGACCCTCAATCATGCTACAAGAATCCCTGTCCACTTCCCTCTCACAAGCGGTTTCTGTCTTACCACAAACCTGCACTAAGTGGTTTTAATTTTATCAAAAATATTTAGATAAACTAAACTGGTTTCTTGAAGTAGATCCTAGAGTATTCTTAAAGTAGTGAAGTAATCGTAGTAAATTTATATTGTAAACTTCATATAAATTCTTAGCGGAGCTGAGGCTAAAGTGCAGATTTCTAGATCAACTAGTATTGTCTCTACTTCGTACTTAGAGCTACTCCTTGTTGGGTTTCTGCAGCTCTCATTCCTTTGATTGAGTACGAGGACCCCCGCACTGTCAAGAAATATGGAGTAAAAACAGACCCAAAAACTCTGGAGATATTGAGATATGCTGCTAAAGAGAAAAAGGTATATACCACGTATATCCATGTTTCTGTATGTACTCAAAGAACCTCATGTTTCTAACCGATATTTTCCAGGAAGTAGCTTAAGATTCTGTGACAGTTTCCTTTTAACCCAAGTGAACTGAACAGACTCGTTGTTCTACTAAATATGCTTGCAGGTCGTCGTTGTGGCAAAGATATACTGGGGAGATCCACGAGAGAAATTATGTGATGCAGTTGGAAAGATTCCTCTTCATTGTCTTGTGGTAGGAAACAGGGGCCTGGGAAAAATCAAAAGGTCAGTGCCTTCCTACACTATTGGGATACTTTTAACTTGAACAGACACAAGTGTCTAAATGCTGATCAGTGTGCATATGCAACTTTTGCAGGGCTATTCTGGGTAGTGTGAGTAATCACGTTGTGAACAATGCAACTTGCCCTGTTACAGTGGTCAAGACCTCTGAACCTGAGAATTAGAATTTAGAATGTATTTTTCCTTGCTGTCTGCTACATGATTTGCAGTAACAGAAACAAGTTAATAGCTTTGTATTAAACTTTAGTTTGCACACACACTATATATATAGTGCGTATGTTTCTGCAATTTATGATGCTTGAAACAATACGTATGATTACAAATATATGCTTACAAATATATATGCTTATAATTTAAGAAACTGATGCAATGTATATGGAAATAGTAAATACAGTTATCAAGAACTTGGTGTGTTATGGTATCCTGAGAGGTTATGCTTTTTCGCAATTTGAATATATCTCCACTTGCTTGAAAGTTAGTGGATTATGTTTTTGTTGAATAAATATCTGCAATGAATTATAAATTGTTAGTCTGTGGCATTAAAATTGGTGGTAAAAATTCTACATTAGTGTATACTGTCATAACCCTGCCCCGGATTATGTTTTTGCTGAATAAATATCTGCAATGAATTATAAATTGTTAATTGGTGGCATTATAACTGGTGCAGAAAGCTTTACAATACTGATATTCACTTGTGAAGCTCGAACTTGCATGTTTTGATTTGGAAGGATTATTAAGTTAGTCATTTCTGTAAACTTTTGAAGTCGAGATATACATCCATAGCCTTTCAAAGTTGAGGTGTAAGGTGGACCACCTTCAGGCTTCAATCTACCTATACCTAGACTATATTAGAATACTTATCTATTTTCTCTCACTGCAATTGAATTAGATGGGATTCACTTTTATTTTCAAGGAATTCTCTCACTGCAGTTAAAGTTCACCTTGATTTTCGATGAATGCGCTATGTTGTTGCACAAATTAGCTGGCCTTGTAAAGAGGCAAGAGCTAGAGGGCACAACAACACCTTCGGACATAGGCTCATTGTCACCACAGCCTAAGTCCCCTTCTATTCTCGAATTTTCACCGATGGGAGGAATCTCAGTATAGTGATAGATGTATCTATGATAGGCTTGGAGTGAGGCAAGGTGGCTTATTCAATGGAGAGGTTCGATGAAGTGTGAGCTTTGGGAGAAGTTTGTAAGACTTCCCACGAAAAACCCCTTGAAAAGAAAACTACACGTGATCTAGGGTTGAGAGATCTAGCAAGATATGAGTTCATCCAAGGTCAAAGGTAGATGAAAGGAAAGGCTACAAATGATATACTTCTACAAGCACTAAAGCACAAGTTTTGAAGAAATCCTCAAGTTGAAGGATTAGCTTCTAGGGTTCCCACTTGGGTGTCAATGCTAGGGCATCAATTTTATGGAAATTCCACTGTCGGAATTCTTTCAAAACTTGAGGATGCCTAGAGGAGACACTAAGGAAGGATCTTATCCAAACGAAATTTTCCTCCTCTTTTGGAATTCACACCAAGCCCTAAAATCTCCTCCTCTTTTGGAATTCGCACCAAGCCCTAGATAGGCCTCCTTATCCTTAAAGGGACGAAAAACAAAGATGAGAAGGAGGTGAAAGAAATATGGTTTATTAATTTAAGAGCGATCACCCCGGATTTAAGACCAGTGCTTGGCCATTTGGAAGTTAGGAGTCATGAAAGATTCCAATATGGACACCTCACTCTTCAAGGAGACCTAGAAGCAACTTCACTAGCCCTAATAAAGCAGCTACACGATACTTCTAGATATTTGTACTTCGATGGCAATTATTAATGGAGTTTCAAGGAATATAAATGCATCATTTCTCATGGGAAAATTCATTCATTCATTATCTATGAATAACACATGCAAAATTTCCCAATAGTTTCAGTGTTTAAGCAATCCTTCATCAATTAGGGCACATTAATAACCATGCGACAATATTCCATGCATGAGACATCCATCAAACCAGAAATATAACATTAAATAGCACTTACAATACAATGAAGAATATATCTATCCATCAACATGCCAAAAAGAAACTCCAAGAGAGATATCAAAATATCCAAACATCAAAATTCATTCATAGAACTCCAAAACATTCCACAAATTGCAGTTCCGAATTGTCTTCTTAGGCCGAAAATCCAAGTGATGATGATTTGCAATGAGACTAAGTCTCATGTATTTATACACGAGCTAGTAGTTTGAATTTCTAATAAGTAAGCCCTAAAGTGTCAAAATATGGTAACAAGCCCTTGGTTACAATCCAACCAAGATAGCTTAAACATTAATCATTATTTAATTTCTCCTTTTAGCCCACCTCATCAATTTGAAGTGCTTTCCAATGGATGAGAGTTAGGGCCTAAAAAATGATGAAGAAGAGGGGGATGCCTTTTATATGCTGCAAAACATCTCCAAACCCCTATTTGGGCTTCGTGGGCTCCAAATGGGTCTCATGGGTCTCCAAGTGGCTCAAGATCAAGTTGATGCTCCATCAATGACACTTGCCCTCTCATTTCTCCCTAGGAAAGACATAACCTCCTCTGGGCTTTGGATTAGCTACCAAGTGATGAGTGCAATGTGTAGTTGGCTGGGCAATGTGGTCCAAGTGTATAATCATCTCTGAATAACTAGGGCATGAGCAAGCAATAAAATAAACCCATGGTGTTGCAATCAATGCTCTGCATGGATGAAGGTTCGTGACTCTCAACACTCACCCTACAAATGCCATTGTGAACCTTTGGAGGGCTCGGATCCCGTATAGGGAGGCCAAGTCCAAGATGAAAACCCACCTGCAATCATGTATAAGATCCATTGCAACTCCTCATCTTCCAATATAATGATTCATTAGTGTAATTGAGTAGATAAGCTTGCTAAGCAAGGACAGAAGTTGACACTTCATAGTGGGTTTCCCTTCCAAATTTAGGACTTCGGACATGCCCAGGTGTTTCCTTCCTTGGCAAGAGAGGTTATTAGAGGACCCTAGTAGGTGGTTTCAACCTCTAAGGGAACGACAGGGCCAAGGAAAACCCATCAAGTGGGAGATGTCATGTGAAATAATGACGGAATAGAGTGGGGACAAAGGGAAGGCTCCAAGCCACATGCCATGGTACAAGGGTAGCTATGATGAAGGAGGCCCACATCTTGGGTGTATGAATGTAAGGAGGGAGCAATCATGGTACATGAGTTACCCCGACCTTTATTTTTCCACCCTTCATTTGCCTCTTTCCTTTTATTGATTTTTCTTTATTTTACTACTTGGGGCTCAAGGGGATGAGAGCATGGTGTACAAGATGTAGCAACGATTACCCCTTTATGGTAGGGTGGTTCATTGCCCACTAGGGGTTGGGACATTCATGGGTTCCTTAATGATGCAGGGGGCACTCATAGGAGCCCTAAGAAGTTCTTAGGGTGATTGCCATAATGATAGGGGTTAGATCTCATGTTTGGATTTTGCCTACGTGCTAAATTTGATTGTCTCGGCCATATTTTGCATTTTGTGGTACATTTCCTGTTGTATGTAGCCATGTCATGTTTTTATCTTTTTCTTTAGCTGCATCAACTTCCAGCATCGTTCCAGGCCCAACCCAAGGTGTGGACAAGGGGAAGGGGACGCTAACACCTTGTGGACCCAATGGACAAATGTGGACCCAGATGGGGAAAATGAAAAACATACTTGTAATGAGTGGAGGGGAGTGAGATATGTGGTATCAGGAAGTGGGACCACAACCAAAATTAGGGTTTCCCATGTAATGCTACTCTTAAAGCTAGTAGCCAATAAAGGAGATCCCATGGGACTAGAATACAAGATCAACCTCCAAGCTGATGTAAGGGAACAAGAGTACAGTCAAAGCCCTTCCTTCTTCCAAGTCTCCAATTAAACCATGCACAATTGTGCCCAAGAAAAACAAGCATAAACACCCAATTACATAATGAAGAATCATACGTTCGAGGTTGGTTGACCCACCTTCAAACATAACATCATGAGAAATGGGCGACACTACACAACAACTGGCTCAAGTGGCGAAGAATGGTAGCATATCTAGCTACTGGGTGGTTGTAAGGGGCTTGTTAAGATGTGTATACTGTTTTTCATAAATTTTGAGATTTCTCATCATTTCTCATGGGAAAATTCATTCATTCATTATCTATGAATAACACATGCAAAATTTCCCAATAGTTTCAATGTTTAAGCAATCCTTCATTGATTAGGGCACATTAATAACCATGCGACAATATTCCATGCATGAGACATCCATCAAATCATAATTATAACATTAAATAGCACTTACAATACAATGAAGAACATATCTATCCATCAGCGTGCCAGAAAGAAACTCCAAGAGAGATATCTAAATATCCAAACATCAAAATTCATTCATAGAACTCCAAAACTTTCCACAAATTGCAGGTTCGAATTGTATTCTTAGGCCGAAAATCCAAGTGATGATGATTTGCAATGAGCCTAAGTCTCATGTATTTATACACGAGCTAGTAGTTTGAATTTCTAATAAGTAAGCCCTACAATGTCAAAATATGGTAACAAGCCCTTGGTTACAATCCAACCAAGATAACTTAAACATTAATCATTATTTAATTTCTCCTTTTAGCCCACCTCATCAATGTGAGGTGCTTTCCAATGGATGAGAGTTAGGGCCTAAAAAATGATGAAGAAGAGGGGGATGCCCTTTATATGCCGCAAAACATCTCCAAACCCCTATTTGGGCCCTATGGGCTCCAAATGGGTCTCATGGGTCTCAAAGTGGCTCAAGATCAAGTCGATGCTCCATCAATGACACTTTCCCTCTCATGTCTCCCTAGGAAAGACATAATCCTTTGGGCTTTGGATTCGCTACCAACTGATGGGTGCAATGTGTAGCTGGCTGGGCAATGTGGTCAAAGTGTATAATCATCTCTAAATAACTAGGGCACGAGCAAGCAATAAAATAAACCCATGGTGTGGCAATCAATGCTTTGCATGGATGAAGGTTCGTGACTCTCAACACTCACCCTACAAATGCCATTGTGAACCTTGGAGGGTTCGGATCCCGTTTAGGGATGCCAAGTCCAAGATGAAAACCCACCTGCAATCATGTATAAGATCCAGTGCAACTCCTCACTTCCAATACAATGATTCATTAGTGTAATTGAGTAGATAAGCTTGTTAATCAAGGGCAGAAGTGGACACTTCATAGTGGGTTTCCCTTCCAAATTTAGGACTTTGGACATGCCCAGGTGTTTCCTTCCTTGGCAAGAGAGGTTATCAGAGGACCCTATTAGGTGGTTTCAACCTCTAAGGGAACGACAGGGCCAAGGAAAGCCCATCAAGTGGCACGTGTCATGTGAAATAATGATGGAACAAAGTGGGGACAAAGGGAAGGCTCCAAGCCACATGCCATGGTACAAGGGTAACTATGATGAAGGAGGCCTACATCTTGGGTGTATGAATGTAAGGAGGGTGCAGTCGTGGTACATGAGTTACCCCAACCTTTATTTTTCCACCATTCTTCATTTGCCTCTTTTCTTTTATTGATTTTTTTTCATTTTACTACTTGGGGCTCAAGGGGATGAGAGCATGATGTACAAGATGTAGCAATGATTATCCCTTTATTGTAGGGCGGTTCATCGCCCACTAGGGGTTGGGACATTCATGGGTTCTTTAATGATGCAGGGGGCACTCATAGGATCCCTAAGAAGTTCTTAGGGTGATTGCCATAATGATAGGGGTTAGAGCTCATGTTTGGATTTTGCCTACGTGCTAAATTTTATTGTCTTGACCATATTTTTCATTTTGTGGTATATTCTCTGTTGTATGTGGCCATATCATGGTTTATTTTTATTTTTATTTTAGCTGCATTAACCTCCGGGAATCATTCCACGCCTAACCCAAGGTGTGGACAAGGGGAAGGGGACGCTAACACCTTGTGGACCCAATGGACAAATGTGGACCCAAATGGGGAAAATGAAAAAAGGACTTGTAATGAGTGGAGCAGAGTGAGATATGTGGTATTAGGAAGCAGGACCACACAACCAAAATTAGGGTTTCCCATGTAATGCTACTCTTAAAGCTAGTAGCCAATAAAGGAGATCCCATGGGACTAGAATACAAGATTAACCTCCAAGCTGATGTAAGTGAACAAGAGTACAATCAAAGCCCTTCCTCCTTCCAAGTCTCCAAGTAAACCATGCCAAAGTGTGCGCAAGAAAATCAAGCGTAAACACCCAATTACATAATGAAAAATCATATGTTTGGGGTTGGCTAACCCACCTTCAAACATAAGATGATGACAAATGAGCGACAATACACAACAACTTGCTCAAGTGGCAGAGAATGGTAGCATATCTAGCTACTGGGTGGTTGTAAGGGGCCGGTTAAGACATATGTAGAAGGAAACGTGGGTCCAACCCTCGTTTCAGCCCAGAAGCAAAACAAAACCTGTTTTGCCGTACCGTACGGCCAGGAAATGTGCTTTTCTCTGTACTGGGCTGTTTCTCGTTGGAGAAACGTGCTCAGCACGACCGGAAACACGTTTCCAGACTATACGACCGCGTTTCTGTCGATTTAACTTGTTTTTTATTTTTTATTTATTTTTGGTTTGCGTGTGTTTTATTATTTTTTTAATTGTTGAAAGTGTCTTTTGTGATATAATAGTTTATGCTTTGAATATAATAAATTATAATTTATCACGCATTTTTTATTTAGGGAGGTCGTGTCTCATATCGTATCCTGTTTCAGAAATTCGTTTCAGTTTCCCTGTTTCGTGCAACTTAAGTTAAGACAAATCTTAGAAGAATGTTTCAGTTTCCCTGTTTCGTGCAACTTAAGTTAAGACAAATCTTAGAAGAATTTTTTTTATAGGTGTCACCCAATAGTGGTGGGTAACAAGATAGTTAAGATCAACTTAGGTTAAGACAAATCTTACAAGAAAAATTCTTATAGGTGTCACCCAATAGTGGTGTGTAACAAGATAATTAGTAAAATTTTTGTTAGAGACATTGCAGAGCTTTAACTTTGCCTAAGCATCAATAAGCAAGTGATTTGAAAATAAAATAAAATAAAATCATTCAGGAGGGCTTTTTTTAAAATTTTTGCAGCATTTATCATATTATGATTTCTGAGATCTATTTGAAAACGAAGCTTTTGATATTTATCCGTTCCGTCTTTACACTTTATTTATCGCTTGGCCTAACTCTCTCGCTTTTTTTTTAAGGTCTGCATTTTCTACTTTGAAATGGTATACATAGAATTATTATTATCTTTTTAGCTTCCATTTCAAATTGTTGAAAGGAAAAATATTATTTTTGTATCAAATATTCTCTTCAGGGTAGTTGAAGGCATGCTCTCTGTATCAAATATTCTCTATTTACTAAGAGGAGCATAACAACCATATATTACTAGCATGGAGATCAGACTTCTAGCTGTCTGTCGAACCTACATGGACAAAAAGGTCATGACAATAGGAGTCTTAAAACCGTTTAAAACGTAAATCATGCTTCTGGAGTTGATTCTCATAGTCTGCTTAAGACAAATCTATTTTATAATATAAATGTAAACTAGTTTCTTCACTGGTTTTATATTGAGCAAAGTGCCATAAATGTTATGGAAAGTGTTCGATGAGCTATCACAGAAAGCTAGTGTCCGGGTCCAAAAGTTATAAGATTGTGTGGTACTCATTACGGTTTTTATTTTTTCTTTTCTTTCTTTTGGTTTATTTTTTGAAGTCTTTTCTTTTCTATACATCATCTATACTCGTAGTACTCTTTTATGTTGTTTCATTTCTTTTATTCGTTTTTACTTTGAAATTTCTTTATAAATTTGGTTTTCTTTTCTTGTCTTTTACTTCATTTTTTATATATAAAAGTCCATCTTCTTCACTTTTCTTATTTTATTTAGGTTGTTTGTACATTTTTCTATCTTCTTCTTTCTTTGCTTTATGTGTTTTTAGTTTTTTTTGTATGTTGCTTGAACGCTTTTCTATCATGATTTCTACATCATCTTCTCCTTTCAGCATTTTGTTTTTTTTTTTTTCATTTTATTTCTGTTGGCTCAGAACTTCACAAAGGCCAAAAATCATCGATTCCTTATTATTTATTAATCACCAATATTTATACATTTAAAATACCACTGGGAGATAGTTATATAACTTCTCTCCATACGGGAATAACATAAATTAAGTTATAACTATCAAAAAATCTCGAGGGATTAGTTTTAACATCCCCCTTTAATCCGAAGAGATATCTGACATGCCAAGTAAAGATCTGAACTTTTCAATTTTTTCATGTCCTAATGCTTTGGTAAATATATCTGCAATTTGTTCTGAAATAGGTCAATGTGTCAAATGAATTGTTTTGGCCTCTACATGATGTTGAATCAAATGATACTTGGTGGTGATATGTTTGGTTCGATCATGGAACTTAGGATTCTTGACCAATTAAATTGCATAAGAGTTGTCGACAAATGGAGGAGTTGAGGCTTTTTGTTTCTCCTGCAAATCTTCGAGTATTTTTCGAAGCCAAATGATTTCCTTAGTGGCTTGAGTTGCTGCAACATATTCGGCTTTGGTGGTAGAAACAACAGGAACAGATTGTTTGCGCTATCTCCAACTGATCGCTGCTGATCCAAGATTCATCGAATATCCAGAAGTTGAGACTCCATTTTCTTTATCTCCATCAAAATATGAATCTAAATAACCAGCAAGATGGAAGTCTAAAACTTTGGAATATTTGATGTTGTAAGTTTGAGTTCCTTTTAAATATTTCAAAACTTTTTTTGCTACTACCCAATGCCCCTCACAAGAATGATGCATAAACCTGGAAAGTATTCTGACAATAAAGGTTATATGAGGATGAGTAATAGACAAATAAATCAAACTTCCAACAAGTTGCTTGTACTTTGTTGGACCTTCAAACGACTTTCCTTCTTCGAAAGTGAGTTTCAAATTCTGCTCCATTGCAGTGGCAACAGGATTACATTCTGTCATACTATATCTGTTCATTAACTTATCAACATATTTGTTGTGAGAGATGAAAATATGTTGTGGTTTTTGATCAAATTCAATACCAAGATAATAATGAAGTAAACCTAAATCTGTCATATCAAAAACCTTTTTTAATTCTTTCTTTATAGATGATATATATTCATCATTGTTTCCTGTGATCATCAAACCATCAACATATACAACTAGATAATAAATTGATCTGCCGACTTTTTTAACAAAAAGAGTTGCATCATCTAGGCCAAAATGTTTATAGTTTAATTTAAGAAGATGTTCAGTTAGCTTCTCATACCATGCTCTTGGCGCTTGTTTCAAGTTGTACAAAGACTTCATTAGTTTGCAAACCTTTTGTTCTTTCCCTTTAACGCAAAAACCTTCTGGTTGAAACATGTAAACATCTTCTTTCAAATCTCCATTTAAAAACGCAGTTTTGACATCCATATGCTGAATTTTCCATTCTTTCTGAGCTGCAATAGCAAACAAAGATCTAATAGTGCCCCATTTAGCTGTAGGAGAAAAATTCTCTGTATAGTCGATACCCTCTTTCTGTGCATATCCCTTTGCTACAAGTCTTGCTTTGTGTTTTTCTAGCGAACCATTAGCTTTAAACTTAGTTTTATAAATCCATTTGCAACCAATAGGTTTGATGCTAGCAGGAGGATCCACCAGCCTCCATGTGCCGTTTTTTATGAGAGCATCATATTCCTTTTGCATTGCATCTTTCCACTGTTCATAACTAGCAGCTTCTTCAAAGCAAGTAGGTTCACAATCCACAGAAAAATTAAATTCACAATGAGAATAGTTACCTGAGGAACTTCCAGCCTTAAACTCATCATATTTCTTTGGAAATGTTCGATACGAGTTGACCTTCGGAAAGGTTGTGTAGGAAGTTGTTCAGGAAGTTGCTCATCTTCTTCATTTGGCTCAGTTCTTGCCATTTCTGTCATTGTTTCTGTAGAAACACTTGCATCAACTAATTCCTCATCAACAACAACAATAATATCATCATCAACCACAACCAATTTCTTATCATTGAGAGAAGGAAACTCCACAAATTGATCTAATATAGGAATCCCCCCTTCAGTATGGGGAAGTATATTATCTGATTCATAATAAAACTTTTGAGGCACAAAATTTTCTATTTGATTAAGTTGTCTATCAACAGTGAGGGAATCTTTATCAGTGTCAAGAAAAATGACATCTCTTGACAAAATAAACTTTTTGTTTTCTTCATCATACAATCGGTTTGCCTTATAAGTAATGGAATACCCTAAAAATATACATTTTATGCTTCGTTCACTCAGCTTATTCCTCTGATGCTTTGGAATCAAAGCATAACATTGAAAACCGAAAATTCGGAAATGTTTAACAACAAGAAGACGACTATACCACATTGCATACGGAGTTCTGTTGTTAATGACAAAGGAAGGGCACCGATTTCTAATGTATGCCGCATAGAGCACGACTTCTCCTCAAAACATTAATTTTACATTCTTAAAAAACATCATTAACCTTATCATATTAAGCAATGTTCAATTCATTCTTTTACCAACACCGTTTTGTTGCGGATTATATGATATTGTGGTCTGGTGGCCATTCTCTTGCAAATATGTTTCAAAAGCATGTGAATTATATTCTCCTCCATTATCAGTCCTTATAGTACCAATAGTAAGTTGTGCTTCATTTGTTACCAAGAGATGAAATTTCTTAAACACATAAAAACTTGTGATTTTTCTTTAAGTGGATAAACACAACACATCCTCGATTAATCATCAATAAAAGTGAGTATGTATTTATTTCCATTTGCAGTTGGTACAGGCATTGGACCACATAAGTTAGAGTGTATGAGACTTAATTTTCTTGTAGCTCTAGACTTAGAATTTTGAAAAAAACTGTTTGTGATGCTTGCCCAATATACAAGCATTACATGGGGTCAATTTTCTGGGAACCGTTGGAATTCCCTTAATCCCCTGTTGTTTCATAATACGAATACTTTCATAATTAATATGACCGAAGTGTGCATGCCATAATAAAGAAGATGAAAGAGTATCATTTTGCTGAACCAAATAAGTTGTGTTCAATGCAACAAACGACATACCATGCAACTTCAATAATTTATGTTCTTCTACACCAGACATTACAATTTTATTGTCAGCTGCTCTTCTAATTTTTACTTTACCATCAAATATGTGAATGGAATGTCCTTGCTGTCTTATTTGTATAAGAGATAACAAATTTATTTGGAACTGCGGAATGTAAAGAACATCAATCAAAATATAATTTGGAAGTCCAGGAATTTTTCACTGAATTGAACCAATCCTTAATGGTTTGATTTGGGACTTATAAGCAAAATACACTACTCCGTCAATATTATCACTGAATTGATCAAACAAATCCCTTCGAAAGGTCATATGACACGTGGCACCTGTGTCTAGAACCCAACTGTCATACCATGAAGAAAAAGAAGTACTAAAAACATCTTCCATGTGGAAATTACAATGTGCGACACCATAATGTGCATTCTCAGAAGACTGTCCTCTGTCTGGAATTATATGATCTTTCTTTTCAAGAAATTGTTCTCTTTCTTCATTAATTTTCTCCCAGGGAATTCTACAATTTGTATTATTATGTCCAAGTTTTCCACATCTAAAACATTTTACAGCTGGTTTATCAGAAAAATTTTGTTGTTTTTCATTTTGCTGTCTATCTCCTTGAATATTTCTGCCCCCCCCGCCTCTATAATTATTCCTACCTCGACCTCTATTACCCTTTGTATTTCCTAAATATTTCTCTTGAGGTCTTTGGTCTTTCTGAACAACAAATAAGGTTTCGATATTAGAACTATGTGATGCTTCTTTTTTGCCAAAATCCCTCTCTCTTTTTGCAATTTTCCCTACTAATTTGTCAAAATCTATATCTTTTAATTGCCCACTAGCTTGGAGAGATCCCAAGTAGTGTGAATAACTAGGGGAAAGAGCTTTTATAAAGGCAGTAAGCGGCAAATCAACTTTAACTCCAGTACATTCAATTTTATGATTGATGGCTTTAATTTCAGAGGCAAGTTTTAGAGGATCATTATCGCTCATTTCCAGATTAAATAGCTTCAACAATAACTGAATTATCTCCAATTCAGAATGTGAATCATAAAGCTCATTGTTGAATTATCTCCAATTCAAAATGTGAATCATAAAGCTCTTTTAGTTTTTTTTATGGCATCATAAGCTGTTTTACTCTGAATAATGTATTTGCTTACCTCTTCTGAGACTGAAGCGGATATTAAGGCAAAGGCCTTCTTATCCTTACTTTTCCAGATTGCGAGCTGTTTCCGATCATCAGGCTGTGCATTCTCTCGTTCTCCTTCACAGAATCCATCCCATAAATAATTAAAGATAAGAGTATTTTTAACTTTCCTAAACCACTCTTGGTAATTTTCCTTTCCGGAAAGGACAACCTCAATTAAGGACATCAAGGAGTTCATTTTTTCTTAGATAATATTACAAAAAAATTTGTTCTAAATCACTGCCACATAATTCTTCTAAAAAAAACTTTACTCTTTTCTCTTAAAAACACAGTTCAACTTGCAAATTCAGTGATATTTTTGTTTTATCACTAAAAGGCACTGATTTTTCTTAAATAAAAACTCTGTTTTAATTACATCAATTGAATCATTCAACACTTTTGCTTCAACCAAAATCTTAACCATAGATTTATTAAAATAAAAAAACCAGAGTTTTTAACTTACTGACCCTTCCGCACTGGGTACACAACATAGCCTTCACTCTGCAACATTCTTGTTCTACCAAAAAAAATTAAAACATAGATTTTGCAGGACCCCAAGAATGCACTGTTCTAAGTGCATTCAATACAACCGCTGATTGAAGAAGTAGCAAACAGACAAATGCTAACAACACAATCACAGTCTAACTGCACAGATTTCTTCAACGCTCGCACAACCAAACTGCATGCAGAGTTTTCCACAAGGCTGGGGTTCACATCAAATCCAAACGCACTCCCTCCGGATTGTCAGCAAGCACACTCTCTCTTCAACAACGGAGGATCCAACGTTTGAAATTAACTAGCTCCGATACCACTGTTGGCCCAGAACTTCACAAAGACCAACAACCATCGATTGCTTATCATTTATTAATCACCAATATTTATACATTTAAAAGACCATTGGGAGATAGTTATATAACTTCTCTCCATACGGGAATAACATAAATTAAGTTATAACTATCAAAAAATTCCGAAGGATTAGTTTTAACACTTTCATCTACACCTGTAATTTTTTTCATTCACTTGCAATTAAAAGATTGTCTATCGAGGTGACAATTCGGCTTGGATGACAACTTTTTCAGGAGAATCAAATGTTTTTTATTTTGCAAAATCTTGATTTGGAAGTGTTTCAATCTGGATTTTGAAGGTAGAAATAATTCAACACCCTCAAAAAACATGCCTAAAAAATCTATATTTTCATAGAAAAATTGTCACCTACTTAGACTACTAATAAAAAATAATAATGGAATTGTTCGAAATCCAACTAAACATATATAACTTTGTATTTGGAAAACTTAATTAACACACAACACTATCATAATTTGGCATAACTTGACTTTGACATTAATTTGATTCAACTTACATGAATAAATGCTTAATTTTGAATCATTTTATTTGACTTTCAATTCACTTTCATTCCATTCAAGTATGTTGTACCTTACATTAACATTTACCCTCCATCTCAACTTAATTTGAATTTCATTATAAAATTTGACATTTTGAAATTCCCATTATATGCAAATTATTTTACCTTAGATTAACATTTACCCTCCATCTCAACTTAGTTTGAACTTCATTATAAAATTTAACATTTTGAAAATTCCCTCAACTTACTTACATGAATAAATGCTTAATTTTGAATCATTTTATTTGACTTTCAATTCACTTTCATTCCATTCAAGTATGTTTTACCTTACATTAACATTTACCTTCCATCTCAACTTAGTTTGAATTTCATTATAAAATTTGACATTTTGAAATTCCCATTATATGTAAATTATTTGATCTTAGATTAACATTTACCCTCCATCTCAACTTAGTTTGAACTTCATTATAAAATTTAACATTTCAAAAATTCCCATTATATAAAATTTGCATAATTTGGCATTTTGAGATTCCCATTATATAAAATATTTGCATAATGTTTTTTCCCTCTACCTCAACTCAACTTGAAGTTCATTATAAAATTTGACTATTTTCAAATTCCCATTAATAATATTCCCATTATATGAACTTTTATATGAACTTTGGAGAATGTTTCCGCTTCTTACAACTTAATAACATTTACCCTCCATCTCAACTTAGTTTGAACTTCATTATAAAATTTAACTTTTTGAAAATTTCCATTATATAAAATTTGCATAATGTTTTTTCCCTCCACCGCAACTCAACTTGAAGTTCATTATAAAATTTGACTATTTTCATATTCCCATTATATGAACTTTGGAGAATGTTTCTGCTTCTTACAACTTAATAACATTTACCCTCCATCTCAACTTAGTTTGAACTTCATTATAAAATTTAATATTTTGAAAATTCCCATTATATAAAATTTGCATAATGTTTTTGCCCTCCACCTCAACTCAACTTGAAGTTCATTATAAAATTTGACTATTTTCAAATTCTCATTATATGAACTTCCCATTATATAAAATTTGCATAATGTTTTTGCGCTCTACCTCAACTCAACTTGAAGTTAATTATAAAATTTGACTATTTTCAAATTCCCATTATATGAACTTTGCAGAATGTTTTTGCTTCTTACAACTTAATAACAATCATCTTATAATAATCCCTTCTAACAACTTAATAACAATCATCTTATAATAATCCCTTCTTATAATAATAATCCCGTCTTTTTACCAAACTTTCTCTCTTTACCAAACTTTCTCTCTCTTTCATAGTGATCCCCTTACATTTATCAATGAAGGGCACTGAGTAAACTTTGGAATTCATTATCACTTTAACTCAAATGTCACTTTATAACTCCCTTTTTGCAATGGCTGGAACTTTTTATCATTATTGGAGTTGATGTTAAATTAATCAAATAATTAGATATGATTTGGAATTTTTATTATTATGGGAATTAGTGTTTATATTAATGATTAATTTAATAATAAAATAAGATTTGAATTATATAAATAAGATTTAGATTATATAAATATGATTTATTGAAATTAATATTTACATCAATGATTAATCTAATAATCAAATAGAATTTAAATTATATGAACTTTTTATCATTATTGGGGTTATTATTTAAATTATATGAACTTTTTATCATTATTGGGGTTAATGTTTAATAGAATTTAAATTATATGAACTTTTTATTATTATTGGGGTTAATGTTTAATAATCAAATAATTAGATATGATTTGGAATTTTTATTATTATTGGAATAAATGTTTACATTAATTATTATTCTAATGATAAAATAGGATTTAAATTATATAAATAAGATTTAGATTATATAAATATGATTTATTGAAATTAATATTTAAATTAATGATTAATCTAATAATCAAATAGAATTAAATAAAATTTAAATTATAAATAGAATTAAATAAAATTTAAATTATATAAATATGATTTATTGAAATTAATATTTAAATTAATGATTAATCTAATAATCAAATAGGATTTAAATTATATAAATAGGATTTGGATTATAGTTGAGATATTCTTTTAATCTCTCTCCTTAAATTTAGAATAAGTTAGATTTCACAATAACTTACAAAACTATATATAAACCTTTGAATATAATATCTTTGTATGAGTTTGAATATAATATCTTAATGTGAAGCATTGTGTATCTTATATTCAATTTTGTTGCATATCGTGTTTAATTTCTTGGTAAAGGCTGCAATATTTTAGAGCAAATTTAGATTGGACTATTGTGTAAAGATTGCAATAATATTTAAGAATCATTGAGGCTGCAATATTTAAGAATCATTGATCGCTTCTCACAGGGAAGAACATTCTGAAAGTGAATCACAACCTTAGTTTGAAGTTAATGATAAGGTAATTGTTTTGAAGTTTAGTTTCTTTTGAATATGGAGTCAACAAATTTAGAAAAATTTAATGATTTCGTTTTCCATATTTGGAAGGTAAAAATACAAATGTAGTTTTGAGGAATAAGAATCTATGAGGTATATTAAAAGGCATAGAATCGATACCTACAAATGTCAGAAAATTAGTTGAGTGAGAAATAAAGAATGACCAAGCTAAGTCTATCACTTTATTTGCACTTTCAAAGTTTTAACTATATCTTTGTTGATTTAGAAAATTCATATAAAGAAATATGGGAGTAATTGAGTTAGTTATTTGGTTAAAAAGCTGCAAATGCAAAGTTTTCTTCAAAATTAGAACTATTTACACTTAAAATGCGTGATGAGACATCCATATGTAGTCATATAAATGATCATAAGTTTGTTAAAAGGTAGTTAGCTGAAATTGGGGTTAAGGTAGACTATGAAGATGCAAAAATAATTTTATTAAATAGTTCATCTTCAAATTATAATAGTGTTGTCTTTACCCTAAGTGAAATGCCCTCTCAAACATTTGATGAAATGACAGCAACAATTTTAGTAAGCGAAATGCCCTCTCAAACATTAGATGAAATGATAGCAACAATTTTAGTAGAAGAAAAGAAGATGAATGTTCCAGACACATAAGGTGATTCTCAAATTGAAATTGCACTATCTTCAAACAAAAGAATGGGGAAACAAACAAGAGTTTAGTTGAATGCTTCTACTTCTGAAAATTTGAACATACAACATGATATTGCAACAAATGTTGTGTCAATGATTTTTTAAGTGAGGAGATAAAAAAATCAACAAATATAGCCATGCTTGAAAACCCACCAGATTTTGACAATAATAATGAATTTAAGGAAGAAATGAGATCTCTCAAACTTTTTTACAACAATAAAAGATCAGGTAAAAGCTCAGTATGGAGGGTTGTCTAGCTAGTTTGGGAGTTGAGATTTGTAATTTTAGAGTTTAAGAATGGAATTTGGGAATTCCACTAAGGAGTTACACCAGAAAGCTTAATGGAATTTAGCTTGATAGAAGAATTATTTTTTAAAATGTTTACTTATGTTTCATATTATGTATTTAGTTTGTGTTTGATTTCAATTATGTTTTCTATAACATAATTATTAATGAGGTATTGGAAATAATTTTTACATTAACATACAAATTAGATGATTGAAGATGATTTCTATTTATTAAAAATAATTGAAATATTCTTTCAATCTCTCTTTCTAAATTTAAAATAAATTGACTCACACCAATTCAAAAAACTCTAAATAAAATATAAATATAAATATAATATCAAATATAAATATATATATATATATATATATATATATATATATATATATATATATATATATAAGGAAATTAGAGCAAGAAATATCAGTATTGGACCCTTTATGACCCTTTGAATAAGATTGAACCAACTCTGTACAGTGGCATGTTTATGTGGTTTACCATGTGGTTTTGACTGCTCCTACTAATTGATTTTCCATTGCATCCCTGCCCCATTGATTTGTCTTTTCCAACAACACTTTTTTTAAGTCGTATTGATCTAGAATTCACAGATCAACTACTTTTCACACGCATGTGCACTGCCTCAGACATGCAGATCACCATCAGTTTAACCACTATTGTGGCTACTATGAAAATCTACATGCACTTAATCTCTCCAACAATAGTGATTTTTGGATCACATTCTCACTCGGCAGTAGCTTATTTTTCACTTTACATACACACGGGAGATCAACACCATGGAGATTCATAACTTTGTTATTCCTCCGGAAAAGGCTTACTGCGGACTCATGAAACTCGACCCCAATCTTTATTTTCTTCCAACTTTGTAAAATCCATCTCTCTAAAGAACCTTTCTTGCCTTATATTTTTTCTTTATTTCCCGTCAACTTTGTAAAATCCATCTCCCTAAAAAAAACCTTTCTGGCCTCATATTTTTTTTTTTTTTTTGAAAATAACAGATATGCCATATTTGAATATGTAGTTGAACCATATGCATAGTTATCTCCAATAATATTTCAATAAATCTCAATAAATTTCTCAATAAATGTTTCTCCTTGACATTTCTCTTTTCTTCTTATCTCTAATTATTGTAGACTTCTATGTTCCCGTAAATAGTTCCATTGATCTCTCCAAAGATCTTTGTCTTGACATTTCTCTTTTCTTTTCATCTCTAGTTATTATAGACTTTTATAAACTTTTATGTTTGATCTACTTCATTAACATATTATTGTAGAAATCAATCTTTCACTATGACAAATAACTATTGTCTATTTTCTAGGTACAAGGAAGGTGTCTATGTCTATCTTCAAAGAAGATTTATAGTTATAAGTTTGGCTTCACCAATAGGCTGTGTAGTTGTTTGTATTCATTATATAGGTTGAAACTTTGTGAGTCTTGGATTCCATGTTAGGGTAGTGGATTGTGTCTTTCTAGGTTGAATTCACATTTATTTTTTGATTTACTCCTGAAACCTCTTTTTTAGTTTTAGCCTTGGTGGCTCATAAAGTAAACACATTTTTAATAATATTTAAATTATGTTGTATTTTTTATGGGATGATTGAGTCGCTGCTACAATGGGATATTATCTTATTTACCTAGTTTTAAATCCCAGAGGGAGACATCTTTGACCCACTGTGATAAGACTCAGGGAGTAGGCTTCCCTACCCTTGTCTAGGCTTCCCCACCCTTGTCTAGTCTTGGCTCTTGCTAAGTCATAAATTCCTGATTTCTGACTTATGGACTCTTGGATATAATCTTGGTGATATAGTGACATCCACTAGGTTTGATCTTAGGCTTCACCTAAATTGCTCCAGCAAATTATTGATTTACCATAATTTAAAAAACAAAACAAAACAAAACAAAAACAAAAACAACAACAACAATACAACAAACTGTGTTTGGGGACTCGTCATATGCTAGGAAAGCAAAAGGGCTCCTAATGTTCACTAGCATGAGACATAGTTGTTGGATCCTGCAATCTGATATGTAAGAATACTTTAAGGTCATACATTGTTTAGATTGTTTTTGGAGGCTTACCAAAAAAATCATGGTAAAATTGGAAAATTGTGATTTATTCATTAGCTTTTTTTATGTAAAAATTTTCCAATTTTCAAATGTTGAAAAGATAAAGACAATAACTTAAACATTTCATTAAAATCATAAAAATCATGGAAAAATGAAGACAATTGTAAAAATTTGGAAATATAGCAATTCAAATCAACTTAAATCATTTTATTTATTTATTTTTAAAATTTTGCTAATATTTGGGGATTTTTACCAATATTTTGTTGATTAGAGTCTTTTATGGTCCTACGTACCTTGAGCAGACTTTGTTTGGAAGCAAGTCATCTATTGGGAGAGTATAAGGGGGACCTAATGGATGCCAGCATGAGACAGAGTTGTTGGATCTTCAAATATGATATGTAAGTCTTTGAAGGTAATAAATAATTTGTTTCAAGGTGGCTTGCATTCTCAATAATGCTTAAATTGTGTTTGGAGGCGAGTCATCTGCTGGGACATTAAAATGGGTCTAGTAATGCTTAAACTATGTTTGGAGGTTAGTCATCTGTTGGGACATTAAAAGGGGGTCCTAATGGATGCGAGCATGAGATAATTATTGGATAGACTTGTAATTTCATATGTAAGAGGGTATTTTAAGGTTATACATACTTTGTTTAAATTTTGTTTAGAGGCTAACCATCTGCTGGAAAATTAAAAGGGCATATTAATGAATGCTAGCATGAGACAGAGTTGCTAGAGCTTGCAATCTGTGATATGTATGAGTCTTTGATGGTTATACACACTTTGTTTCAGGGAGACTTGCATTCTAAATAATGCTTAAAATGTGTTTGGATGTTAGTCATATTCTTGGAGACTGAAAGGACACCCAATTGGGTGCTAACATGCGACAAAGTTGTTGGATCTTGCATTCTGATATGTAAAGAAATCTAAAAAGGTCCTTTAAGGTCATATCAGAATGGATCTTGAAATCTGATATTAAAAGAGTCTTTTAAAGTCATAAGTATTTTGCTTCAAAGTGGTTTGCTGCAGTAGGAGGGAGGAGAGGATTCTCTGCCGCTGATAGATTCCAAACTCCAAATAAACTTCTTATATTGTCTTAACAAATTGTCAAAAACATTGACTCTCTAAATATTGATGATGATTTATAATATCCTCATCATATTATTTTCGTTTTCTGATGTTCGTATTTGTTTTCTTTAGCTTCTAATTAAGGATTTGAGTATCCCCGCAAGAGATAGTTGAGGAGATTTGATGTAGAGACTGTAGACCTTGACTGGGGGAATGATCGATGTCCAGTTCAGATCTTGGGGAACTGATTTGATGTTGG